>JAODAL010008599.1:0-116549 GCA_025379985.1 Phyllomedusa bahiana | reverse complement strand
TAGCAAAATGCTTCTTTAGGATTTCCACGTAGTGTATTGCCCTTTTTGCAGTAGTGTGCCGCTGGCGGCGGTCTGTGTGTGTACATGTATAATTACATGTGTGCCGCAGCCCTGCCAGTGGCACCCAGGTTTGCATACGTTTTTTCAGAAATGTTTTTGTGTGCAGAGACTGGGTTACCTTGGCCCCACCAGTGAAGTTGATTCTTGATGCCCACCCAACAGCTACTATACATGTCTGCACATGACTTGTGCACTCTGCCGCTTGTTTTTTGCCTTTCTTTCTCTGCCTTTTGCCTTTAAAAGCAACAACAGTTTGGAGTAAGCCTGTCCATATGTCTATAGAACTGGTCTACTACGGCTTTTGGAGGCCAAAATTCTGGCACAGCCCTTAGTCGCCCTTAGTTCCTTGGCAGCTGCTGTGGAACTACAAGTACCAGCGTGTATATACACACACATACACTCCATGGTTTTTGACTATAGGTTATGTATAGTGTGTGTGTATATGTATGTGTATATATATATATATACATACATATATATTGTGGCAGAGTGACCATGTGCAGTTGCAGGTCTCTGCCACTAGGTGGAATTCAGCAGGATATCTGCTACAAACGTGCCACCAAAAACCTGGGTTCGGTGGGGGAAGGAGACTTGTTGGTTTATGCTTCATATAAAATAGAAAGGAACCAATTTTCAGCTGAATAGCTTAGTCCATATTTATTATAGTATCAAAACAACGTAACACATGTATACTGTATCCAACATAAAATAGGAAATTTTCGGCATGCATGCAATAGGTAACAATTTTACCTGAACTGTAACACTGCAAACACAGTAGTTAGGAGCCGCTCGGATAACCGGCTGTGCACTGTATACGTGTGTTACGTTGTTTTGATACTATAAAAAATATGGACTAAGCTAATCAGCTGAAAATTGGTTCCTTTCTATTTTATATGAAGCATAAGGCAGCACGGGGAAGAGGAAACCCAGATAAGGAACCGTGGCATGACATACATATACGTGTTTGTAGCGGTAAAAATCATTGAAAGGAGACTTGTTGGTGTCAGTAACAATAGGTTACTGACAAAGTAGCTAGAATGGCTGCGTTGCAGCTAGGTATGGGTCTCCTTTCCCGGGACGGTCGTAGCGTTGGGTGGGAGGCCGTCCCCACGTTCCAGGGCAGGTTTTGGGCCAGTCCCTGGAAGGCTATAAAAGGCCTCCTACTACAGGTGATCGGGGGGCGTGGTCTGCTAGCTGGTAGTGCAGCAGAGGAGCCGGAGAGAGACTCTGGCCCACGGAGGCTTGAGGAAAGCCGATACCGTACCAGAGAGTACAGGGTGTATGGTGCTGGACATTAGGTCCAGACCACGGATAGATAGGGGCTATTCTTATGTTCAGTTAGTGGCCAGACAGCTGAGGATTTTATTTATATGTTTGTTTGCTGGTATGTTATGCCTGAACAATAAAACAGGCTGAAGCCATAAAGAAGCCCTTTTTCAGTGTGCCATTTGCTTACCAAAGTGGCGATTCTGTGAGTGAAGGACCCTGGGCCGGTACAAGATGGCATCCGGATACAAGTGAGGCATCATATATGGTGTAGGATGTGGGCATAATTGGTGACGGGTTGGCACAAAGTAGTGCCTGAAGCAGTACAAGACTTAATTTATAATTTAACCAGTGCTGCTGAAAGAGACTGTGTTGCTGCCAGAGTTTTGTTTTCCCCACTGACCACGGAGGACATTTTTGAGCTGGTGCATCGTATGACCACCCAGCTGGCAGTGCCACAGTACCATGACCGACCAAAGCCATATAGGCCTTCCAAGGGAAAGTCCAAGCGGAGCAACAAATCACAACAGCCGAGAACCACCACTGTCCAGCAGGAGGAGCTGTACTGGGTGAGCCATAGAGCGGGATGTGCTCCTGAGGGTCCTGTGATCTGGAGGTTAGAGGACGTGCTGCCATGGATGCATTGGCTGCTGGTGGATGATCTCCCATTGTGGGTGGACATGGACTGTCGCCAAGATGTCTCCAGACACCCGGACATCGCACCTGGTTTGAAGACCAGACCAGAAAGTGGTAAGATCATTCCAATGCATTTTGAGAATTGTTGTGGGACTGTTGTCCATTTGCTAGAGGTTTGCGAGAACCTACAGTCCGGGTTTTTACTTGGAAGAGACTTCCCCCATTTTGAGCACTTGTGGGCAATAGCGAGGGTGTCAGGCAAAGGAAGTGACTGTTCCTGGGAAGTGCCCCCTGAGGAGTATGCTGTGCCGCTGCCTGAGACAGAAGAGTCTGGGTTGGAGTCTCAGAGAGTACCAGAGACTGACACGGTTTATTTTGGACTGGAAGAGTCTAATGAACTCTGTGTACGGGACATGTGCCTAACATTACCTGCTGTGTTGCCTGTGGGAGAGGGTAACACCTCTGCTACTTCCAGTGTGATAAATGCTGTGTCTATTGAAAATGCTAATAATGGGTTAAACTGAAGAGTAAACCATAGCTATGCCACACAGCCTGAGGAGAGGGATGTTAGCTGGGGCACAGGGTCAGCTCCAGTTACTGCGTCCCTGTGTGAACAAGCGGCTAGAGGTGCTGTAGTAGAGAGCAGCTCAGGTCTGCCCCTGGAGGGTATGGCTGTCAGGGCTAGGTGTGCAGTAAAGACAGAGTGTGAACTCGCCCCAGAAGCAGTGCCAGCCCCAGCTATAGAGCAGGCGAGCTCAAGTGTGCCTCTAGAGGTCGTTATTAACAGGGCTATAGCAGAAGATTTGCGTCCTGTGGTGGATAACAGTCTGGAGAAATATGTTACTGCCACAGTTTCATGTGGAGTTAAAGTGGTTGCTCATAGCAACAAGGTTCCTTCTGCATCTCCTGCTGGAAAAACTCATGAGTATGAGGGCCCGGCAGCTGTGTGTGAAGTGTCTGGAGTCCAATCAGTAAAGGTGTCTACCTGTGACTCCAGCGCACTGTGTGTACCTGATAGTAACATGCGAGTTGCAGGTAATGCGTGCCCAGTGATGGATAGCCACCAGTTCTGTTTGACTGCTATTGATCTCAGAGAGGAGCTTTCATGTTTCAGTGTGTGGCCTGGAAGTCCTGAGAATGATTGCTCTCCTACAGTGTGTGAGGAGACTAATTTAATGAGGGTGTGTCCAGACTCTGAGGTGTATGCATGGCTGGATGAGGCCTCAGAGAGTGAGGAAAATACCTGTTTAAAGAAAACGTGTGCTGAGGCAGATCTGGTGTGTAGCCCTGCGCAGTGTATTACAGAGTGGACACTCTGTGATATAGAGCCGGATTGTAGAACTGCAGAGTATGAAGAAAAATGTCATGCTGAGATCTGTAGTCCTACTGATTTCACTTGCTCCAAAGGTTGGTCTATTGCCAGTAGCTTTTACTGCCATGGTCACAAAGACTGCAGTGATGGAAGGAGTGAGTTGCTAGACACCACAGAGGTGGGTGTATGCTTGAACCCTACTGAGAGGCAGGTGAGCGGGTTTGAATCCTCAAAGGATAAAGAGGTGCCTAGTTCTGAGTCAGCTAATAATTCTTCCTTAGAGACGATGGAGGAAAATACTTACAGTATCACAGAGGTGTTAGGTCCTGTAGTTTGTGGTGACCTCCATGTGGAGGCCAGGTGTAGCCAGATGTCCGCTGCACCTACTGGTGTTAAAGAAATGATTGCTATCCCATTTCTAAATGTGTCTGCTATTGCCTTCAGCTCATTGTGTGAAGTTAATGTTGAGAAAGATTTAGGAGTATCCCAGATAGAAGCTAAGAGTTTTCCCTTAGAGATGGTTATAGGGGATGTGAAGTAAACATCTCCACCCATTGATGCAGAGTGTCTGCTGCTAGAAAGCGCCAGTAAGAATTGTGCACAGGGGAAGGTTTCCTCTGTCACTGGTGAGGTAAGGTCACAGGTAAGGTCATAATGGCAGACAAAGTGTCTATAGAGGTTGCCAATGGTGACGCTGAAACTATTAGCATGCCTGCAGATTGTGGTGAGGTTTGTATTGCAGAATATGCATTGTTTGTGGCCCCTGTAGTGATATGTAAGCCTGCAAAGAGGGTCACCACAAGTCAAACACCTGTTATGGGCTGTAAAGTTCAGGTGAGTACCAGAGACGTCCATAATCGTGCAAGGGTAGTGCAGGAAAGGGAGGATACAAACCGTGAATGTGGTCTTTCTGTTGCGGTGAGCCAGGTGTATGGAGGGACAAGTGAGTCTTCAGACATTAGAAACTCACCTGGTAAAGAAGCTGAAAACATCAGCAAGGGTATCCATTGTCTGTAATAACCCTGTGACCACTGACCTACAGGTTAAAGGTGGCGCAGAGGTACCTTGTCTCACAGTCGGTCCTACTGCAGTAGAGGTTACCCTCATTGAGGTGGTCAAGGAGATAGACCAGATTTCCTCTGGTAGGAACCAGGGAACAGTTAGTAGCCAAGAGGCGGACCTTCAGGGCCCAGAAAAATTAGAGGATGTCTCTGACCCTAAGAGGCAGGAGATGGTCAGTAAAGTCCAGACTATCTGTGACAAAGAGAGGTTTTGGTCTCATCATAATACTGCAGACATGGAGGTAACAGGTGGGGGCTCAGGTGCGCCCCTAGGAGCCATGGTGGATAGTGACCCTGAGAGGGGTGATGTCATTACTGCCTCTGGGGACGCTAGTGAGGTTGCTGGATCCAACCAAGGGACTCCTGCTTGTGGCGAGGGAGTGGATCCGCTGGGCCAACGCAAGCGGTGATAGCTAAGCCACGCCAGGGAACGGAATCTAAGTAGCCCCCGGTTTTCACCAGAGCCCGCCGCAAAGCGGGATGGACTTGCTGCGGCGTGAGGCTACCAGGTCGTTACCCCTGACGTGACTTGCTTGCGAAGGCAGCCGGGGTACAGCGTGGCACAGAAACGTAATCCGGAGGCGTAGTCGGGGACAGGCAGATGGTCAGGGCAGGCAGCAGAGGTTCGTGGTCAGAGACAGGCAGACGGTCGGGGCAGGCGGCAAACAGGCAAGGTCAGGAAACGTAAGCAGGCGGACTGGTACACGGGTAATCAGGACGGAACAGCAATACTCTCTAGACACTAGGTAAGCACACCAACAGACTGGCAGGAAGTACTGGGGGCGGATACCTTAAATAGAACCAGCGCCCGATAATGACCAATTATTGGGACACTGGCCCTTTAAATTTAGAGAAGCCGGCGCGCGCGCGCCTTAAGCGGCGGCCTACGGCACGACGCCGGACAGGCAGAGCGGGCGTTCACTGGAGCGCGGCCGGGTAAGAGAGGCGGCGCCGAGGCCGAGCCAGCAGAGGGGTGGTCGCGGGCCGCCGCGCCGGACCCCCCGCGAGCGGGGGGATGGTCGCGGGGGGCAGCGGAGCCCGCGACCCCCGTGACAGTACCCCCCCCTTAGGTCTCCCCCTCTTTTTTAGAAACCTAGAGAGGAGGTCAGGAGACAGGTTGGCCTCCGGTTCCCACGACCGCTCCTCCGGCCCGAACCCCTTCCAGTCAATAAGAAAGAACCGCTTCCCCCTCACTGTCTTCTGAGCCAACACCTCCTTGACCTCAAAGATGTTATCAGAGTTGGCCACAGGAGAAGGTGAGACAGGACCACGGGAGAAGCGATTCAGCAACACAGGCTTGAGGAGGGAGACATGAAAGGAGTTCGGGATGCGTAGGGTAGGAGGCAGGCGGAGCTTGTAGGACACCGGGTTTAGACGTTGCAGTACCTCAAAGGGACCCACGTATTTAGGACCTAGCTTGTAGCTAGGCACCCTAAAGCGAATATATTTGCTGGATAGCCAAACCTTATCGCCAGGCTCAAATAAGGGCGAAGGCCTACGGTATCTGTCAGCCTGGACTTTAGTGCAAGCAGAAGCCGTAACAGGGCCTGTCGAGTGAGCTGCCAGAGAGCCTTGATGTCCTTTACTTGGGCATCCACGGCCGGGACATGACACGAGGTAACAAAGGGAGAGGGGCGGGCGGGGATGTAACCCAAACACGACAAAAAATGGGGAGGCCCCCGCGGATCCCGAATCTAAAGAGTTATAAGAAAACTCTGCCCAGGGAAGAAGATCAGACCAATTATCCTGCCGGGCGGACACAAAGTGCCGCAGGTAGGTACCCAGTACCTGGTTAACCCTCTCTACCTGCCCGTTCGTTTGAGGGTGGTATGCGGATGAGAAATCTAAGCGAACCTGCAATTGACCACACAAAGCCCGCCAAAATTTTGCAATGAACTGGACTCCCCTGTCAGAGGCAATGTGTAACGGGAGACCATGCAGACGGACAACGTGACTGACTAAATATTGGGCCAGCTGAGGAGCAGAGGGTAACCCAGGCAGTGGGACAAAGTGAGCCATTTTGGAAAAACGGTCGGTCACGACCCAGATGACCGTGTTTCCAGAAGAGGACGGGAGGTCAGTAATGAAGTCCATGGCTACATGGGTCCAGGGTTTTTCCGGCACAGGGAGAGGCTGAAGAAGGCCCGCGGGTTTGAGACGAGGGACCTTATTCCGGGCACAGGAGGTGCAGGCTAGAACAAAGTCCCTGACATCCTGAGCAAGAGTAGGCCACCAGTAATAGCGGGAGATCAGTTGCAGCGACCTATGGACTCCTGGGTGCCCAGCCGTACGAGAAGCGTGTCCCCACTTCAGGACTCTAGGGCGCAAGGCAGGGCGCACATACGTCTTCCCGGGGGGTAGGCGTTGGAGATCCACGGGGGCGGCCGTGACGAGTCGCTCAGGGGGGACAATGTGCTGGGGAGGAGACTCGAGACCCACCGTATCCGAGGAACGAGAGAGAGCGTCCGCCCTGATGTTTTTCTCGGCCGGCCGAAAATGTAGACGGAAGTCAAAACGGCCAAAGAATAGTGACCACCTGGCCTGCCGGGGGTTCAGGCGTTGAGCCGACTGCAGATACAGGAGGTTCTTGTGGTCTGTGAAGATATCAATAGGGTGGTGAGCCCCCTCCAGCAGGTGACGCCATTCTTCAAGAGCCAGCTTTATGGCCAGTAATTCTCGATCACCTATGGTATAGTTCTTCTCAGCAGGAGAGAATGTTTTGGAGAAATACCCACAGGTACGAAGTTTACCAGAGGAGGATCTCTGCAGAAGGACAGCGCCGGCGCCGACTGAAGAGGCATCTACTTCCAGAATAAGCGGACGGTTAGGGTCTGGGTGAGACCGGATCGGAGCCGATGCAAATGCAGCTTTGAGCCGGTTGAAGGCGTCTTGAGCTTCTGGGGACCAGGACTTGGGATTGGCGTTCTTCAGAGTTAGAGCCACCAAGGGAGCCACAAGTGTAGAGAAGTGGGGAATAAATTGTCTGTAATAATTAGCAAACCCCAAAAAACGTTGAATGGCCCGGAGGCCCACCGGTTGTGGCCATTGCAACACCGCGGAGAGCTTGGAAGGATCCATCTGGAGACCCCTATCAGAGACGATGTACCCTAGGAAGGGTAAGCTGGTACGTTCGAACAGACACTTCTTGGGTTTGGCAAAGAGCTGATGAGTGCAGAGTCGCCTGAGGACCTGGCGGACGTGGTGGCGATGAGTCTTGAGATCTGGGGAGAAGATGAGGATATCGTCCAAGTAGACGATTACACAGACGTAGAGTAGGTCCTGAAAGATTTCATTGACAAAGTTCTGAAATACTGCCGGGGCGTTGCAGAGACCGAAAGGCATAACCAAATACTCGAAATTGCCGTCCCGGGTATTAAATGCCGTTTTCCATTCGTCGCCTTCCCTAATGCGGATTAAATTGTAGGCTCCACGAAGAAGAAGCCGGCTCCAGCCGGAGACGAGGACTTACGGATGAACCCTTTGCGGAGGTTCTTCTTGATGTACTCAGACATCGCCTTAGTCTCCGGGACGGAGAGAGGGTAAACCCTGCCTCTGGGAGGAGTACAGCCAGATTGCAGGTCAATGGGACAATCATAAGGCCGGTGTGGAGGAAGCGTTTCAGCCTGACTCTCCGAAAAGACATCGGCAAAGTCCCAGTAAGGCAAAGGTAGACCTGGAGGAGGCTTGGCAGGCTTCCGGGAGGCGACTTGAGGAGCGAGTTGCGGCTTGGACAGGCAACGAGAGGGCACGCGGAACCCCAACGCATGACTTCACCTGTGCTCCAATCCAAAGTCGGGTATTGTCCTGTAGCCAAGGAAGGCCCAAAAGGATCTCAAGGAGGATCGAGGGGAGGAACTAAAAGTCGCAACGACTCCTTGTGAAGAGCCCAATTTGCAAGAAGAGGAGGGCCGTACGGAAGCGGATAGCGTCCTTAGGCATTCGCCACTAACCGAGGAGACGAACATAGGTTTCAGCAATGGAGTCACAGGAAGACGAAACCTGGTCACAGTTTTGTGGCTTATGAGTTTCCTGCTGATCCTGAATCAATAAAGGCGTGGCCTGGAAGGTGCTGTCCGGAGAAGCACCAATATATACGGCATGGTCAGACGGGGAGAGGCCGTTCTGACACCTAGGGTTGCCTCTCCTACGAGCCCTAGGTGCGGAAGTTTCCCGGGCGCACCGGACAGTCCCCAATGAAATGGCCAGAGCCGCCACAATAGAAGCACAGCTACTTCAGATGACGCTGAGTACGTTCCTCCTGAGACAGGTGGGCTCTCTCGACCTGCATAGGTTCCTCTTCAGAGACCGTTGAAGGAGGAAGAGGTGACCGCTGTAACGTGGGAGCCAAGCGGGGGAAACGACATGGACGGACGGTTTCCCGTTGTAGGCGGAGCTCTTGTTGCCTTTCGGCAAAGCGAATATCCACTCGGGTGGCCAAATGGATTAGATCATTCAAGGCAGCTGGTAGATCCCGAGCGGCGAGCTCGTCCTTGATTCGCCCCGAGAGGCATTGCCAAAATGTCGCCACCAACGCTTCATTGTTCCAGTCCAGCTCCGAAGCGAGAGTGCGAAACTGCACCGAATACTGACCGACTGTGGTGCCGCCCTGACGAAGCCAGAGCAGCGCTGCGGCAGCCGAAGAAGTACGGCCTGGTTCCCCAAAGACTGTGCGGAACCCCCGGAGGAAGGTTTGGAGGTCCGCTGTCAGATGATCCCCCCGATCCCATAGTGTCGTAGCCCAAGCCAAGGCTTCTCCAGACAAGAGGCTGATAATGAAGGCCACCTTGGCTCGCTCTGTAGGGAATTGGTGCCCCATCATTTCGAGGTGGATGGAGCACTGGCTGATGAACCCACGGCATTTCTTGGGATCTCCATCGTAGCGTGAGGGGAGTGGCAGATGCAGAGAGGGTCCCGAAGCCGGAGCAGGTAGAGCAATGGATGCCGGAGCAACGGATGCAGGTGCAGAGGCGGCAGCCGGTGGAGGCAGACGAGTCGCCAGGTTCTGCATCATGGCCGCAAGCTGGTCGATGCGTTGACTCTGCTGGGCGACAGCTGTAGAGATGTCCCGGAGATCAGGCAGAGGTACCCTGGCGGAATCCATGGCCAGTCTGTACTGTGACGTGGGAGTGGATCCGCTGGGCCAACGCAAGCGGTGATAGCTAAGCCACGCCAGGGAACGGAATCTAAGTAGCCCCCGGTTTTCACCAGAGCCCGCCGCAAAGCGGGATGGACTTGCTGTGGCGTGAGGCTACCAGGTCGTTACCCCTGACGTGACTTGCTTGCGAAGGCCGCCGGGGTACAGCGTGGCACAGAAACGTAATCCGGAGGCGTAGTCGGGGACAGGCAGATGGTCAGGGCAGGCAGCAGAGGTTCGTGGTCAGAGACAGGCAGACGGTCGGGGCAGGCGGCAAACAGGCAAGGTCAGGAAACGTAAGCAGGCGGACTGGTACACGGGTAATCAGGACGGAACAACAATACTCTCTAGACACTAGGTAAGCACACCAACAGACTGGCAGGAAGTACTGGGGGCGGATACCTTAAATAGAACCAGCGCCCGATTAATGACCAATTATTGGGACACTGGCCCTTTTAAATTTAGAGAAGCCGGCGCGCAGCGCGCCTTAAGCGGCGGCACGGCGCACGACGGCCGGGACAGGCAGGAGCGGCGTTCACCGGAGCGCGGCCGGGTAAGAGAGGCGGCGCCGAGGCCGAGCCAGCAGAGGGGTGGTCGCGGGCCGCCGCGCCGGACCCCCCGCGAGCGGGGGGATGGTCGCGGGGGGCAGCGGAGCCCGCGACCCCCGTGACAGTACCTCCCCCTTAGGTCTCCCCCTCTTTTTTAGAAACCTAGAGAGGAGGTCAGGAGACAGGTTGGCCTCCGGTTCCCACGACCGCTCCTCCGGCCCGAACCCCTTCCAGTCAATGAGAAAGAACCGCTTCCCCCTCACTGTCTTCTGAGCCAACACCTCCTTGACCTCAAAGATGTTATCAGAGTTGGCCACAGGAGAAGGCGAGACAGGACCACGGGAGAAGCGATTCAGCACCACAGGCTTGAGGAGGGAGACATGGAAGGAGTTCGGGATGCGCAGGGTAGGAGGCAGGCGGAGCTTGTAGGACACCGGGTTTAGACGTTGCAGTACCTCAAAGGGACCCACGTATTTAGGACCTTTAAATTTAGAGAAGCCGGCGCGCGCGCGCCTTAAGAGGCGGCCACGCGCACGACGGCCGGGACAGGCAGGAGCGGCGTTCACCGGAGCGCGGCCGGGTAAGAGAGGCGGCGCCAAGGCCGAGCCATCAGAGGGGTGGTCGCGGGCCCCGCGACCCCCGTGACACTGCTTATATGAGACCCAGAATAGGGGAGAAACTGCCCAGTTGGCACAATAATAAGCTAGTCTATAAGTCGGAAAAGGCTACAAGGCCTGATAGCACTGGTATTGGGATTTTCACTAGTAACCCTGGGTCTCCTTTCCCGGGACGGTTGCAGCGTTGGGTGGGAGGCCGTCCCCACGTTCCAGGACAGGTTTGTGGGCCAGTCCCTGGAGAGCTATAAAAGGCCTCCTACTACAGGTGATCAGGGAGCGTGGTCTGTTAGCTGGTCGTGCAGCAGAGGAGCCGGAGAGAGGCTCTGGCCCCCGGAGGCTTGAGGGAAGCCGATACCGTACTGGAGAGTACAGGGGGTATGGTGCTGGACATTAGGTCCAGACCACGGATAGATAGGGTCTATTCTTATGTTCAGTCAGTGGCCAGATGGCTGAAGATTTTATTTATATGTATGTTTGCTGGTGTGCTATACCTGAACAATAAAACAGGCTGAAGCCATAAAGAAGCCCTTTGTCAGTGTGACATTCGCTTACCAAAGCGGCGATTCCCTGAGTGAAGGACCCTGGGCTGGTCCAAGATGGCGTTTGGATACAAGTGAGTTGTCACTATATATATATATATATATTTATATAATATATATATATATATATATATATATATATATATATATATATATATATGTATATCCCTTTTTGACCCCTTTTCGGACTTTGAGATATATATATACATATATATATATATATATATATATATACATATATATACACACACACAACACACACTCGCACACAGGACATAACCTATAGTCAAAATCCATGGAGTGTGTGCCTATTCTTTCAGTGCCTTATCTTGAAAGTGTGGCATGCTGGGGAACTACAAGTCACAGTAGCCACACTTTAAGATAAGAGATTGTTTGTATGATTGTATAAATGTGTGTGTACAATGTGAGTGTGTGTGTATACATTGAACTTTCACTTACACATTGCACTCTGGGCTGAAAAACCTGTGAGTCATGTGACTGTGACATCTCAGGTCCTTCACAAAACCTCCAGTCTAACAGGCTGTTCATGGGGGTGGGCGAGGCTCAGGAACAGCACTGACCAGGAGGCGGGCACCAGGTGACATCACTCAGGAGGCGTTGACTAACTAGGGTTTATTTTTGGAGTAGGGCTTATACTTTCACTCCAAGAATCAGTGAAAATCAGGCTAGGGATTATTTTTGGGGGAGGGCTTATTTTTAGAAAAACATGGTACATTGCGGCAGCTTAGGGGTTAATCACCCACAGCCGAAGCGCACCCATTGGTCCCATGTCACAATCTGCAGGAACGCACTTCCCGCTAGGGCATACCGGTACATCCTATGTCGGAAAGTGGTTAAGCCAAGGATTTATTCTGACTGACAGATTTGTAGCCAGGAAGAAGGTTTTTTTTTTTTTTTTTTACAATTAGAATATTTGGCTTCTATCTCATGGGGTTTTTGCCTTTCTCTTGATCAACGCGACAGGGTAATAGACTAAACTGGATAGACATATGTCTTTTTCAGCGTCACCAACTATGGATTGAAAGTGTATTTCTTTCCCAAGAAAGTCCAGCTCAGCTACAAACAGGAAACTCCATGAACGCATTGGCGGGCAGTATCACTATTTCACAAGGAAAAATAAAGAGAATCCAACATCCATTGATAAAATAACTGAGGCTTTATTTGTGATACATAAGGGGTGCGGTATCTAATTAGGGAGAACCATCAAGTCGGTGTGTGGAGATTTAACGCCTTTACATTCCACTAGTACTTAAATATTCCAAAATGCTCATGTGAAGAGAGCTGAACTCTACAGAGCCACATCCAATAGATGGCATTGAAGAGTTCAACTCTCTTTCCAGAGACCTCTTGGAGTATTTTTAATACATAGACATACATATGAACACAGGCTAACATTTCAAACTGGTTATAGGTTAACCTGTGTCTATGCTGGATTTTATGTGTTACAAATAAAGCATAGCACTTTACTTCATCATTAAGTGCTGGATTTACCCTGCCTCTTACTGCATTATACTTCTCACATAGCGCACAATTGTGGAGTGAACAATGTTTGTCTTTTAAATTGGAAGCATTTGGGAGCTATGAAAGAACCCCATATATACTATATTATGTAATCCTTGAAGTTATCTTAGTGATATGGGAATTAAAAAAAACATTAAATATTGTGTTGTGAAAATCAACCATATGCCTTCTGTAAATATGTGAATTGAAATATTAGAACACATTTTTCTTGCACTGTTGCTGTAGTTACTATGTGGTTTGGCTAGATGGAGTCAGGGAATTCCAGCCTAGTACTCCATGTTGTGAGCCATGTGGGGTTACCATGGGAAAACATGCAGGTGGGGTGATTTATGAGAGTGTAGTTGTGTGTCTTTTTTTTCTGTCCTAGTACTCATGGTTCCATTCAGACAACTTTCCTACCAGAATTTTGTGTTGTGCCAGACTGAAAGTAAAATGCTGAGTGTTCTAGGCATGTGTGATGAGTAGGTACAGAGCCAGGCATACCCCTGGAAGGGAGGTCCGCATGACCCAGCCTATCAGGGAGGGAGACATCAAGAGGGGGGGCCCTTCTACACTGCTTCCCTGTGCGCAATGTGCAGTGAGAGCACTGGGTGCAGGCACAGTGAAAAGTAAAGACCTCTGTCCCCTGCGCTCTCTCCCACTATGGAAGCTGTTGAGGCTATGTTAGGACAGCTTAGAGCTGCAGAGAGTTCCCAAGGGCCCGACTGACTCTGGGAGTGGGTGGGGAAGCTGATGAGCAGGCAGCGTCAGTGTCTGAAGCCATCCGAAGAGTTCTAAATGGCATGGGCACAGGAATAGGCCACCAGAGAGGCTTAGCCCTGAGAAAATGCCCAGGTCAAGTGTGGGGGCTGGGTTGTCACTAGTTTCTGCTTTGGTGTTGTCTGGAAGTATGGTGCAGGGAAGTGTTGGGGGGAGGGGAGGGGGGGGGCTTTGGCCCAAGGTGGGTAAGTTGGCAGGCGTGAGGCTAGAGTGATGGTGTTGGTTCAGATGAAAGAGGAGCAGGATGGGGGTGTGCATTTAGATGATAGGGTGCAGCGGGAGGTTTATGTATGCTCACCTCAGGGCTGAGGTTAGGGTAAAAATTTGAAAGTACATGAGTACATGGAGATATTTTCTTTTCTTCCGGGAGAGACATGTAATCTGGAGAGGGAGAAGAGTACACAACTGTCTAGTTGTGTTGGGTATTCTGTAAGTAGGTAACAGGCAGTGTTTACTACAGGGTAGAAATGTATATAAATATATATTTCAGTTTAGCAATGCTACCAAAGGGTTAAGTTGGGGAGAAGTTATACTTATTCATGAGGGTAGAAGGAGTTAACTGCACTAGATTTGGAGACAGTGCTGCTGGGTTAAGCAGCCAATCAGAGAGCTGACAGGGGAGGGTACAGGTTACACAACTAAATAGGAAGCCTGCCATCTCTGCAGTGGGTTCCAGTTCCAAGCTCAGCTCAGTACTGAGTGTCTATATAGATTCAGATGTGAGTATCAAATCAAGGGGAACACTTTCTATCAGCCGGCGATAGACAGGGCAAGCTGGGCAGAGGAGAACAGCCCTACTCACAGAAATGTCTGAAGTCAACTAGAGAAAGAACTGAGAAGCAAGGGGAACAGAGAGAATACAGAGCGTGACAGCACAGACATAGAAAAGTAAGATAGACAAACAACACAGTAACACAGGTGGACAGTTTGGGGGACTATCGGAAGAGTAAGGGACCCCAATGAGAGGACCAAATAGAGAATGTCCAGGGCACCAGGCATCAGCACTTTGCACAGCTGGGCTTGGACAGGGGTCAGCGCCAGTGCCAGCACCCTTGCACGACAGGACTGGGTCAGATTAGAGGGAAGTTGTCATTGTGACTGAGGGAAAAGGGGCCTTGCCTATATACTGAACATCCACAAGTACCATCCCAGATAAAGCCTGAAGTTACCCCCGAAATTACAGTTGTATGTTGTCAGTTATTCTAGCACTGGTGCACCATGCCACTGAACTACTACACTAGAGATGGACGAATTTCTCAAAAATTCGATTCGCCAAGTTCGCGACTTTTCCGGCAAAATTCTTTTCGACACAAATTTAAATTTGTTGCAACGTGTTAAAAAACAGCTTTTCCTGGCTGCAGAGAGCCTTAGGGGTTTAGAACAGTGTGCCATGCTCAAATAGCATAGGGAGCGTAGTTTGGTTTTTCATCAATCGTTTTTTTAGTATCGCAGATACAGCCCCCACTCTTAGAACCCTTTCTCGCAGTTACAGGGCAAAACTGCCAAATAAGTGAAGAGGGAAGCACCCTGACCAAGGAAATGTCAGCGCCACGGGAAAAGAACCGGCAGGGCACCCTTTTAACTACATCAGATGACCCACAGATTAGACAAAACCCTGGTCTGTTAAACCTAAAACATTAGACCCCCCCCAAAAAGAGTGAGAGTAGAGATGGCAATCGTTTCAAAAGAAGGGGAAATTTTCGTTTAGAATTTCAGGAAAACTTGGGTTTCTGAACGATTCGAATTTGGGGTATTTCGGGGAACGAAGTTTTTTTGATTGAAAAAATGGCTGCAGCCATGCGTTACAGGGGCAAAGCACCGGGGGGAAAAAGGGGCAAGCCTGCTACATGTGCAAGGAAGCCAATCAGAGACCGAGGGGATTCGGACTCACCGCCATATTAGTCTGGGCGCGACGCTGGGACTCAAACCGCTCTCACTGACTGATTGGGGAAGGTGCTCCCCGCGGCGTTTGTGAACTGATACAAAGAACTCTTTTTTTATAAGCGATTTTTGGGGGGTCACAGCTTGTCTCAGAGACCTTCTCTTAACGTTCTATTCTGATTTTGTGGGGTTTTGGATCTGAACCGTTGTGTCCATGCAGCGCATAACATTTTAATGCTATCTGTCACAGCACATTGAATATTCAAGGGGATCTAAGCCTGTTTTTTGATTCATTTAAAGAAACAGATTTTTTACAAAACAAATACCATTTCATTTTTGGCGCTCAAATCTTTTGCACAATTTACACCCAGGGGTTAATTAAGCGTTGTCTGCTGCGAGTGACAAAAAGAAAACGTTTATTTCCCCAGCAAAAAAACATTTTCCTGTACAAAAATTCCCCAGCGAAGTTAATTACAATTTTTTCCTCTTGTTGTGTACGTAGAAAACACGCCATGTAAAAATTCTACAAAGCTTTTTTTTGTTGCTCAATTTTTTTCGAAATTTTTACATCCAAAGGTTTAATTAAGCATTTTTCGCTGCTTGGTGACAAAAGAAAATTTTTATTTCACCCCAAAAAAAATAAATTTTCCTTACAAATTTCCAAGGAAGTTAATTACAATTATCCTCTTTTTGTGTAGCGAGAAAACACGCCATGAAACACGCACAGAGTTTGGGTAGTTTTGGGTTGCTAAATTTCTTTTGCCAAATTTACACCCAAGGGGTTTAACTAAGTATTTTTCGCAGTTGTCCCAAATAAAAGAAACTTTTTTTTTCACCGCCACAGAAAAAATTTCTGACAAAATTCATATCCGAAGGTTAATTAAGCCTGTTTGTGCTTTTATTTCAGTAAAATACACAATTTTTTTTAAACGCACATACAATAAATTTTTTCCGCCATTTGTGCGCGCAATTATATCCGGGGGTTTTTACCCAAGCTTTTTGGGGGGTTTTCTTTTGGATCAAATACGGGGTTTTATTTATCATATACAATACTCACAAACATGTCGTACTTTTTAGAACAAACAAAATTCAACAGAGAGGGGGCAGCTCTTCACCGCGAGGGAAAGGGGCACAAACATTCCGGGGCCCGGGTCGCAGCACAGCAAGGAGACTCGCAGCAGGGACCCCGGGTGAGGCCAAAACGCCACGCCCACTAGCGGCCGGGTTGTTCAGCAACCCAAGACGGGTCATCCCTTCCTCCCAGATACACGACAACCCCAGCCAAGAGTCGGGGGGAACGTCAACACAACCCTTGTTGGCATGTCCCGGGAGCGGGTCAGGGGGCCCCACCTGCCTCAACCCACCTCTGTCCACCGGGTTCCCTCACCCAGAGATCTACTATGTGGTCTGGCCAGCGCCATATATACGGGATAAAAATTTGAGGGGGGCATCACAGCAACTTGGCACGAAAAAGGGGCCCAAATATCCCCTCTTCTTGCAGTGGGTTTTTGGTTCTTGCAGTAGTAGCCCCCACATTTGGGGAGCCGGGTGAGGAAAGGGGCTTCACACGCAGGGGAAGAGGGGGCCCCGCTTTCCCAGGGACGGCGCGCCCGCAAGTGGGTTGTTTGGCGTATCGCGGTAGCACAGTGGGGGGTCGGAGCCAAGCGCCCGGGGTAAACAACCCCCTCGCAGGGCCAAAAAGTAGCGGGAAAGGGGCTCAGCGGGCACGGCGGGAGATCACCAGGGGGAGCGTTGGGGGTAAAATCAGCACCGGCGTGTGGCAGAGGGAACCGAATATGGGTATATTAGAATCTTAGGCAAAAGTGAAGCGGGCCAGGGACTAATGTTTGGCACCCCCGGCCCGCGTCAACACATGCCTCACCACCGGTTGGGGCCTGGAGAAACTTTGGGTAATGTTTGGCCCCCTGCCGCCGCACTACAGCAGCACACGGCCCTGTCACCTGCCATTGCACCAGAAGGCTCCCTCACCTCTGCAGAAGGGGGCTGTTTCCTTTACACAACTCCCCCGGGCCAGAGCCCTCCCCGCTACCATGGCCCCAGTATGCGTCCAACCCTCCTAAGGGGCAGAACCTGACCGTACTCCGTCCAAGTTTTTGGTGCTGCGTCCCCCCTTTTCCCAAAAGGTGGACTCTGCACCGCAGAGAACTAAAAGGGTTTTGCCAGCCGAGATGGAGATTCCAACCGTAATTTCTTTTCCAAAAAGGCAGTACCAGCACTTCAAAATATTAAACAGAAGGTGGGCCCCTCCTTGACTTATCGTTTGTTTTCCCAAGGGGCACGCAGCGCGACTCTAGAGCTGTAACTAGGTCAAGGCCATACATTCCCTTTACGGCCCACTGGTGAATGTCTTCCGGGCCCCGGGACCCAAAAAACTTGGACAGGAGACACCCCCTTTCTCCTCCACGTTTTCAAAAATGTGGGCCCCGCGCCAAAGTCCCCTCCTCCCCCCACCACCACCCCCCATCCAGTCTCCACAATATTTTCTCCACATACCACCTGTGGGAGGGGACAGCGGGTTTCACTCAGTCACCCCGGCTTGCCTCGGCGAACGAAGTCAACAGGGGGAACGCTCCCCGTCATCAGCAAGAAATCGATGTGTGGTTTTCTCCACGCCAACGCAAATCGTAACCATGGTACGGACAATGAAGGGGAAAAGGGTTTTCCCCCGCACTGGAGGGATGGGCCATGCGCCCCGCATGCCCATGGTTCAAACTGGTTTTGAAAAGGTTCCTGAATCTTTCCCCGATCTTTTAGAAGATTCTGAAAATGGCCAGGAAAAGTGCATGCACTTCACCATTTCCCACAAACCAGAACACCCCCTCGAGTTGCACGGCAGAACGGCCCCCCCCCAAAAACACTCGAATGCATTTTCCACCCGTTGGAAACCAGCCTCAATGTTGGGCCGACGTATGAACAAAAAGGCCATTAACGTTTTTAATATCCACGGACAATAAATCCCCGGTAACTTTGATTCAGCCAGTGGGAGCCATGCGGACACCTGCCTTTGTTTTGGCCATTCGAGAGGCCACATTATTTGTCAGTCGCCAGGACTACAGGGTAATAACGTCGTTTCCCCCTTCATGCCGGAACAGATCTGAAAAATCTGTCTGGGCAGGGGGCTGGAAAGTGGCGACTACATCTCGCGGCCACATGAGTCCGTGGGGGCTGAAATGGGGGAGGGGGGAGGAGGAGGAGGACATTGGGGCAGAAGCATTGTCTTGAAATGATGGATTTTACCCAGGGGACAAAGAGGGGGAGCAAGCACGAGGAGGAGATGGAATGAGGAAGCAGGCCCATACCCGCAAGCACCGTGGCAGTTTTTCAGTGGAGATGGAGGCAGGAAGCCCCTCGAGTCACTTGTGCAGAGGCCCCATATGCGATTTGCCCGGCTATCAGCCCAATAGTCACATCCGGGGAAGAGATGACTTCTGGCTCTCCACCCCCATTGCCCTCGCTACCGTCCAAAAATGGAGCCTTTTTCCCAGCTATTGAGAGGGGGACAAAATCAAATACAAGGGAAAACCTCCTTCAGTTGGGGCCCCCCTTGGCGGCACTCCCTCCTCCAGGTCTGACCGGGGGGTTTTTCACGCTCAGGTATTACACCGCGCGCTGGGGAAGGGGGGGGGTAGGGCTACCCGCTCCATCACACAACCCAAGCGGATCATTGATGAGCAGCTTTCCTCACTCGCCTGTGAGGGGGCACCGCCAGCAGCAGCACAGGGGCTTGGAGAAGACCCTGAACCAACAGGTGGGGCCTCTTTGGGCACCACTCTGGGCCCCCCCAGTTAAGATCCCTGGACTACTGGGAGCCAAACTGGATGTTGGCCACACCCCCGATTCAGGGAAAGCTTCCCCCCGGCCATATGGGCATCAAAGCGTGTTTTTATGCGGCGGGGGGCCCTCTACCCCAAGGGGAAAACCCCTTGCCACGGGAAAATGTGGAACGACTGACCTTTGTCAAGATGAAAAAGGCGTGGGTCGGCCGGATTTCCCCCCACCGGGCCTTTGCCAGACTACATCAGCCAGACGCCTCACCCAAACTGTGAGAAAAGAACTGGGTTCAAAAACCTCCTTACCCCTAAACTGAGCCGCCACCCGCCTGTGCCACACTCTGCTGACATTTCTCCATCCCACCAAACCCTTTTACCAGGCTGGTATTTTCCACCCACCTCCACACTTTTCATTGTCCACTGTCTACCTCATGCGCGCCCCCGTCACCCCCACTCTCTGTCATTGTGCCACTCTGTGGCCACTCCAGTTTTTCCCCCTCCAGAATTCATTGTGCCACTGTCTGACCTCATGCTGCGCTGTGGCTACTGCCGTGACCTACACACGAAAGTGCCACTTCTGACTCATGCTGCTGCTGTGACGATGCCGTACCTACACACTCTGCATTTTCCACTGTCGACCCATGCTGCGCTGTGGCTGTGCCGGACCTACACACGTGTCATTTCCCACTCTGTGGGCCCATTCCGTTTTTGCCACCTCCAAAAGCCCCTTGTCCACACGACCTCAGCCGTCTGTGGCTGCGCCGGACCCACACTGTGTCATTGTCCCACTCGGTCCTACCCTTTTTGCCACCTCCAAATTCATTGGCCATTTTGACCTCACTGCTGGGGTGTGGGTGCTGCCATACCCCCCCACACTGTGTCATTTTCCCACTCTTTTGGCCTACTCCTGTTTTTTCCCCCTCCAGAAAGTCATTTTGCCACTGTCTGACCTCACTTTTGCGTGGCTGCTTCCGGACCTCCACACTGTTCATTGCCCCCTCTGTGGCCATTCCGTTTTTTCCACCTCCAGAATGTCATTGTGCCCCTGTCTACCTCATGCTGCTGCTGTGGGGATCCGTGACCTACCACCGTTATTGTGCCACTGTCTGACCCACTGCGCTGTGCTGTGCCGTGACCTACAACTTTTTCTTTTCCACTCTGTGGCCTACTCCTGTTTTTGAAACCTCTAGAATGCCCCATTGGGTGCCACTTTTCCCTCATGCGCTGCTGTGATGCTGCCCAACTCCACACTGTGTCATTGTGCCATTTCTTTGGGCCAAAACCCCGTTTTTCCCCAACCCCCCCAGAATGTCATATTTCCCAACTCTCTGACTCATGCTGCTGTGGCGCCCCCGACACCTCCACACCCTGTCAACTCCCTGTTGCCACCTGAGCCCTCACTTTTTTTTTTCCACTGTGGGCCTTGCCATGAGTTTATCGGCTAAAACCCCCCCTTCCCGTTTTTTGGGGTCATTTTTGCCCTTTTAAGTCCCCGGGGAAAATTTTAGAGGAAGCAAATTCAAAGAGCGGGGGGCCCATCTTGCGTGTAATACTAAAACACAACTTTGTATGAAGCCCAAAACCCAAAGCCCCCCTCGCATTTTTTAAGCATGGCAAAACCCTTTTTACACCCCGTGCAGGCTCTCTGCACCCGGGAAAAATTAGTTTTTTTTTAACGTGATTCGTCCCGACGTAATTCGGAACGAAGTTATTTTTTGCCGAGAAATTCGGCGAAGTGAACGAACCGAATTTCGGGAAATTCGCCCATCTCTAATCACAAGGAATACAGTGGGCTCTTTTCATACAAAGAAATACAAATGGGAACTAGCAATGATCATTTTCCAGGAAATTAACACTTCAAATAATTCCCTACAGTACAATCAGCAGTCTCAAATCCAAGCATTTTAGGTATTCATTAGGATCAGATTCACATAAATCATAAATACTATACTGTTGAACCAGCCTACAACTCCATGACAAAATCCACAAGTCACATGCAGATTTTGTTGCCAATTTTGAGTAGGTTTAGCATAAGATGTCACTTAATACATAGCAAGGAATGAAAGTCTTGCTAGCAGTCTGCTCAATTTCCGAAGATAGGACATGCAACATATCTGAAAATTTGTACTGTTAAATAGTACTGTTAAATTACTGTTAAACAGTAATTTGTAGAGCTCTGTTTAATGTTCAGTAACATTAAATACTCAATGTAAGAAATCAGCTTAAGGAGAGTTCAGAGGGCCTTATACATGTATTTGACAGTTTCGGAATTTGTGTAATGCTGTTTATTAATATACTTGTCTGGCCGCTGTCTCTGACATCATGTCCTCTCTCCATCTGAAACTAAACCTCACTAAGACTGAACTTCTTGTCTTTCTGCCATCTACTAACCAACCCCCCCTGCTATTTCTGTTTCTGTATGTGGTACCACCATTTCTCCTAGGCAGCAGGCCCACTGTCTAGGGGTTATATTGGATTCTGATCTGACCTTCTCCCCATATATCCAATCCCTTGCCCGCTCCTGTCACCTGCACCTCAAGAATATCTCCAAAATCCATCCATTTCTCACTGTGGAAACAACTCAAACTCTCATTACTGCTCTTATTCTTTCTTGTCTTGACTACTGCAACTCCTTGCTTATCGGTCTCCCTCTCTGCAAACTCTCCCCTCTCCAATCTGTCCAGAATGCAGCAGCTAGGCTTGTCTTTCTCTCCAGCCGCTATACTGATGCCTCTACCCTGTGTCAGTCACTGCACTGGTTGCCCATCCAGTACAGGATACAGTATAAACTCAGCACTCTCACCCATAAAGCTCTCCACAGCGCTGCTCCTCCCTACATCTCCTCCCTAGTCTCTGTCTACCGCCCTACCCGTGCTCTCCGCTCTGCTGATGATATCAGACTACATTCCTCAATCATCCGAACCTCCCATGCCCGCCTACAAGATTTCACACGTGCGGCACCAATTCTCTGGAATATGCTACCGCGGGCGATCAGGCACATTCACAACCCTCACAGTTTTAAGAGGGCCCTGAAAATACATCTTCTCGGTCTGGCCCACCAAGATCCCTAACTGCTATCACACACATCTGTCACTCCCTGCACTTGGGCACTCACAGGCACTTATCTGTATATAGATGTACAGTCTGGGTGGCAGGTTCATCCATTTTTCATGTAAACCACCCCCTATTTATGAAACATGGCCGGACCATTGTAAACTTGGCACTTCTTACCGTATGTTTCACCCATACACCCTAATAGATTGTAAGCTCTCACGAGCAGGCCCTCACACCTTGTGTCTCATTTGTAAGTACTTTTAATGTGTAATGACTGTATGTTTACCCTTGAATTTGTAAAGTGCTGCGGAATATGTTGGCGCTATAGAAATAAAGATTATTATTATTATTATTATTATTATTATTATTATTATTATTATTACTACCTACTGTCCCTGTTACTTTCTGTGTATTTAAGAAACTGTTACTTACTACAAGCTCACATGAATTCAGTTCCTGGTCTTGTGATATAATGGGTTCATTTCGGCCAGAGGAATGCCACAGTCTGGCACCTGGAAGAGAATAAAATACCTTATTTTACACTGTTGCATGTTGTTATATTATGATCATTTCTCTTTTAAATAATTTATGATTAGAATTAAAAGTCTTAAGAAATGATGGATTTGGAACTAAAATTTACAGTTAGTTTTCTCTCCTACAGTACAGCAGCAAAACTAATTTTCCTAGAGATCACACTTTCAGCCTTTAGAAAGACCGTACCTTTATCCCATACCTGTGCCTGTTCTTACTTGTTCAAGTGATAATAAAAGCAGGTTTTAGGGCACATCCACATTCTGCAAAAAAAAAAATCCAAGAAACTATGTGGAAATTGCCCTGTGGTGCGGATTTTAAGCATTTAAGTCACTGACTTATTGACTCTATTGAATTCAATGGGGGAACTGAATATTTACAATATCCACAGTTGTTGCAGATTTTGTTGGTGGAAACACTGCAGATCTGAAGAATAATTCACAACTGTTGATTTCAAATACATTGATTTATTTTTTTAACGGCCACTCTGGTACTCCCAAAATTGGTTGTCAGTGACAAAGCATTCATTAACCATTCATTATGGTCGGGAGTGGGTTCCTGCAAAATGAGGTATGGGTAAGTCATTAAGATCGTGCAGGCTCACAAGCTGGCTCCATGAGCTGTCAGGCATGACAGGAACTTTGCTTCTGTCGTGGGTGATTAACCCCTTAGATGCGGTGGTCAATCACGATCACGGCAGCTAAGTAAAAGATGGCGGGACAGGGCTCCTTCTGTCTCCATCGCCTTAAAATAGCTCTGTATATGGAGAAAAAAAAGTTATGGCTATTAGAAGATAATGATGCATAAATATTTCTTTACACAATAAAAACAATATTTTATAAAAAAAAAGTGCTACACCATAAATAAATCTTGATAAAATGGGTATCACTGTAATCATGTCGACCCATGGAGTAAAAATTACATGTCATTTACACTGCTTGATGAGCACTGTAAAAATAAAAAAAACACTACTAAAACTGTAGTATTTTCTTCATTCTGCCTCCCAAAATCATTGATAAAAAGGGATCAAAAAGTAAAAAGTTATGGCTATCAGACTATTTTTTGCAAACTCAGTTCTATTCTGTAAAAGTAGTAAAACATAAAAAACAATATAAAATTTATATCATTGTAACTGTATCAAAATGTACAGTAAAGTCATCTGTCATCTATACCACACGGCTAACACTGTAAAAACAAAGCCCAAAAACAATGGCCGAATTGTAGGTTTTTTTTCCATTTTAATCGCCCAATGCTAAACAAACTGTGGAACACCTGTGGGCCCAAAATGCACAATACCCCTCTAGATGGATTCCCTTAGGGATGTTAAATCCAAAATGGGATGACTTCTGGAAGTTTTCACCTGTTCTGGTACTTTAGGGTCTTTGTAAGTGCAACAATGCACCAAACAAAATCTGCAATACAAAGCCAAAAAGTGCTCACTCCCTTGTACGTCCTGTCATGTATATTAACAGCAGTTTACACCCACATATAGGGGATTACTATATTGAGCAGAAATTGCATAAGAAATGTTGTGCTGATTTTTTTCTAAGATTCCTTGTGAAAGTAAAACAGTTTTAGCTAAAACTGCATATTATTGAAAAAAAATACACTTTTTTTTTTCATTTTCACAGCCTAACAATAAAAATCTAGGAGATCAATATACTCACTACACCACTGGACATATTCCTAAATTAGTGTAGTTTCCCAAATGAGGTATTTTTATGGGTGTTCATAAAGCTTCAGCACCTTAGAATGCCCGAAAAGTTTTGAAATTTCACCACTTTGCTTTACACCTTGAGGGTTAATAAACTTCCTAAAAAAATCTGTATTGCAAATTTTCTTAAAAATGTAAAAATTGCTAATAAAATTATAAGCCCCTAATTTAAAGACATTTAAAAAATGATGCCAACGTACAGTAGGCACATGGTAGATGTGTGTGGTATATCTATCTGTCTTACACACAGAAATTTTAGAGGTATGAGAATGGTATTTTTTTTTTTTTCAAGACATTTTGATATTTTTCACAACAAAACAAGGATTGTATGGACAAAAAAATTTTTTCATGTTGTTCTTAAAGGATCTGTGGCCAGACAGTCAGGCTGGACCTGGTCACTGCAGACTGATCTGGAACCCAGGGCAGAGGGTCATGTCACTCCATCCATCAGGAACCAACCACCCAAGTCTACTAAACTTCCTGAATTACTAAGGCAAATTTATAACCTCACTTTTCTTCCTCCAGTGACCATGAGAACCACCCTTCTGCTGCTTTTCTGCACAATAACATTTTACACTGAATAGCTCAATCATTATGACTTGATAGTTTCATATATACTTCAATTACAGAAGCTCTTCTCAGACACAATAAACTGAAAGGTCAGCAGCTCATCTCAGATTGACATAAGACTGAGTCACTGAGCTCAAACATAACTTTTATAGTGCAAATATCACAAACTTTACCATTACAGTAAAAACATAGTATTATAACTCTCATCATTGTGCAAATGCATAGTAACGTACAGAAAGGGTTAATCCTGTACATTACACTCCTCCCACTCCAGCTAGAGACACTACAGATGGAGACTTTGAAGGCAGCCTCTGATGATAGTGTGAGTCTTAGGCTGTAATCCTGTTTAATACTTTTATCCTTTGAATACTTATTAAACAAGACACATTATTATTAAATATGCACATGCATATGTTTTTTCTCCTCCTCTGCTAATATACTACATGTCATCAGAAATGGTTTTATGTACTTACAGTGTTGTAAAGCATGTTTTGCGGCCTGTGGAGCAGTAAGCATGGCAAATGGATGTAGTGAAAGGTTGAAGGGCTGAGACAACTGTCCCTGTAAAAATGTTGATTAATGAATAAACGTTAAACACAATATAAAGCAATCCGGTTCATGCTTTAAACATTGTAGAATGTAGAGTAATGAAATGATCATTTAAGTTTTACAAACATAATTTTTCTTATATTATGAGCCTTAAAATTATAGACTTATCTTGCTTTTCAGAAATATATGACTGCACTCGTGATGAACCTCAGGGACGGCGTTTCCTGTCAAGAGGCTTTCGTAAATTGATTTGTAATTTTACTTAATTTGAATTATGGAGAATAGTTCACCCCTCAGAAAATACCTACTCTTTCTTTCGACCCGTCATTAATCCCACTCAAGGATAGATTATTTTTTGGTGAAAATATTGGTCCTTAGAATGATGCGGTGTCTAAATGAATGAGAAATGGTGCCACGCACCGTTTCTAACTCCAAATGGCATTTGCATGGCAAAATCGTGGGGTGCCAATTGATTAACATGGTGGCTGAAAGCCTTATGAAGACTTCCATCACCGCCATGTCTGCCATTCTATCACTTCCTGTCGTTGTTGTACAACTTACTGCATTGTTTATACAATGCAGAAGTGTGCATTGTGGTCATGTACTCTAGAGGCACTACATATTACAGTGGGAAAAAAAACATTTAAAAGTATCATATATATATACATATATATATATATATATATATATATATATATATATATATATATATATATATATATATATATATATATATATATATACATATACACACACATTTATATTAAAAGTTCAAATCATTCTCCTTTTGTCATTTTCAAATAAAATAATAAAAAAGTTACACATAATTGGTTTTGCCGCGTCCGTAAAAGTCTGATTTACTAAAATATAACATCATTTATCCCATAGACTGTAGAAGAAAAAAATCCAAATGCCAAAATTGTGTTTTTTTTGTTTTTTCATGTCCCTAAAAATTGGAACAAAAAGTGATCAAAAAGTCATATCTTTCCCAAAATTGTACCAATAAAAAGTACACTTCAGTCTGCAAAAAAATGCACCCTCCCTCAGGTTCAGATATGGAAGAACAAAAAAGTTATTGGTCACAGAAAATAGTGCAGTTGCGCAAATTTAAGAAAAAGAAGTATAATCTTTGGATTTTCTCGCGGTGCTAAAACTAAACAAATTAAAACTCTACATATTTGGTATCGCAGTTTCCCAGTATATTCTATGATACGGTCAATGACACTAGTAGAAAGTACATCTTGTCCCGCAAAATAAAAGCCTGCATATATGTATGTAAATGAAAAACTAAAAAAGGTATGGTTCTTGGAAGGAGGGAAAGGAAAAAAACTTAGAGCCATATTATTATGACCAGGGAGGGGTTAAAATGCATAAATCCCTAAGAGGATATGTAATTGGAGACTCAATGAGTCTTTACTTAAGAAACCTATATATAGAGAAGAAATACAGAAACTTATCTGTATCTTCCTCGGCAATTTTATGGAAAGCACACAAGGCGGTTTTCTAAGAGAAATGCATAGCCTTGAAGGGCGCAAATTAAAAGAGATTTGGATTTACAGAAAACTGCTTATATTGAGTAACTAAAACAACTTGAGGAAATACTAGCAGCAAATCCAAATAGGTCTATTGAAGAGTTTAGCTTTACATAGGACTGAAAAGTTACCAGTTTTTTCGCAAAAAAGATATTATGAAAAGGCCAACAGTGCTCATACTTTGCTGACAAAGATACTTTGAGATGATGTGGAACAAAGAGCACCGCATTCTCTTAATGATAGCTCCGGTGTTCCTATTTATGGTTCTGAATTGATTTTGAGGATTTTTAACTCCTATTTTTCCAAACTCTACAATATTCTGAACTCTTTGCCTACTAATCCTATAGATAGGGAGGCACTACTGCAGGATTTTTTATCCTGTAGATTGCACTCTTATTCGGGAGGGAGTAAAATCATTAAACTTCACCAAAAACAGTAGAGGAAATCACGGGAACTCTCAAGGGCCTCCCTATCAGAAGTCTATTATTTCATTCAAGCAAAACCCCAACCCCAACTATCTCCTTCCCTCACTAAGAGCTATGGTTGGATCTTCCAGTATGGCAATGACCCGAATCACACAGCTAGGGCAACTAAGGAGTGGCTCCATAAGAAACATTTTAAGGTCCTAGGGTTGCCTAGCCAGTCTCCAGACCAGAACCCAGCTAAAGATTTGGAGAAGATCTGTATGGCGGAGTGGGCCAAAATTATGCTGCAGTGTGTGTAAGCTTGGTGAAATACTACAGAAAATGTCTGACCTCTGGTTTCTGTAACAAATATTAAGTTTTCATTTTCTATTGTATTAAATACTTATTTCATGCAATAAAATGCAAATTAATTATTAAAATAATACACAATCCATGTGAAAACCATGTCCCTTTCAATCGGCAATCCACATTGTAGTTCATATTTCTTTTGGAGTAATAGCTTCTTCCTGGCAGAATGGATCCAGACTTGTTCAAGTTCACAATTCTCTTCCTGTTATCTTGGCTGATTTCTTTAGACTTTCACACGATGTTACACACAGATGCAGTGTGTTTCTGGTGTGGACTAAAATACATCCACGCAGGGCCCCATACAGCTGAAGCATCTGGGGCCCCCCCCTCAAACCCCGCCCCCAGCTGGGCGGGTGGCTGGACATGCGGGTAGGTAGCTGGATTCGGTAGCCGGGCGGGTAGGTAGGTAGTCAGGCAGGTAGGCGGGCAGGCAGGTGGGTAGCCAGATGGGTAGGTAGGTAGCCAGACTAGGTAGCCAGGTGGGCAGGTAGGTAACTGGGCATGTAGGTAGCAAGGCAGGCAGTTGGGTAGTCCGGCAGGCAAGTAAGTAGCTGGGTGGGTTGGTAGCCTGACTAGGTAGCCAGGCAGGCGGGTAGGTAGGTATCCAGACAGGCAAGTGGGTAGCAAAGTGGGGGGGATAGGTAGCCTGGCAGGCAAGTAGCCAGGCAGGCAGGTAGCTGGACAGGTTGATAGCCTGGCTAGGTAGCCAGATGGGCAGGTAAGTAGGTAGCCAGGTGGGTAGGTAGCCAGGCAGGCAGGTAGCCAGGCAGGCAGATAGGTAGCTGGACGGGTTGATAGCCTGGCTAGGTAGCCAGATGAGCAGGTAAGTAGGTAGCCAGGTGGGTAGCCAAGTAGACGGGTAGGTAGCCAGGCAAGCAGGTAGCCTAGCTAGGTAGCCAGGCAGGCAGGTAAGTAGCTGTACGGGTTGATAGCCTGGATAGGTAGCTAGATGGGCAGGTAAGTAGGTAGCCAGGTGGGTAGCCAAGTAGGCGGGTAGGTAGCCAGGCAGGCAGGTAGCCTAGCTAGGTAGCCAGGCCGGCAGGTACGTAGGTAGCTGGGCAGGTAGGTAGCCAGGCAGGCAGATTCGGAGCCTGGGGGGTGGGTTGGTCGGTAGCCTGGCAGGCTGGTGGATATCCAAGTAGCATGTGGGGGGGGGATAGGTAGCCAGGTGGGTAGTCAGGCGGGTTGGTAGGCTGGCTAGACAGGTAGCCAGACAGGCAGGCAAGTAGCCGGGTGGAAGGGCAGGTAGCCAGGTGGCCGGGTGGAAGGGCAGGTAGCCAGGTGACTGAGTGGAAGGGCAGGTAGCCAGGCAGGAGGCCGGGTGGATGGGCAGGTAGCCAGGCTGGTGGCCGGGTGGAGTGGCGGGTAGCCAGGCAGGTGGCCGGGTGGAGGGGCGGGAAGCCAGGCAGGTGGCCGGGTGGAAGGGAGGGCAGGTAGCCAAGCAGGAGGCCGGGTGGTTGGGCAGGTAGCCAGGCTGGGGGCCGGGTGGGGGGGCAGGTAGCCAGGCAGGAGGCCAGGTGGAGGGGCTGGTAGCCAGGCAGGAGGCCGGGTGGAAGGGAGGGCAGGTAGCCAGGCAGGAGGCCGGGTGGGGGGGCAGGTAGCCAGGCAGGAGGCCGGGTGGTGGGGCAGGTAGCCAGGCAGGAGGCCGGGTGGAGGGGCTGGTAGTCAGGCAGGAGGCCGGGTGGAAGGGAGGGCAGGTAGCCAGGCTGGAGGCTGTGTGGAGGGGCAGGTAGCCAGGCAGGTGGCCGGGTGGGGCCCCCTGCTAGAGAGAGAGGGCCCGCACTCCTAATTACAGCTAACATTGATTGATCAATTTACTTTCCTGCACTGTAACCGGAGCTGGGCCCTTCTCTCTCTCTGCCTGCGTGGCTGCTCGGGTCACAGCGCGCAGGAGGAGTCAGTAGAGTATGCACTGCGCATGTCAATCAGCGCAGCTGTGACCGGATCCACAGCAGAGCCCCCCCCCCCCCCCCCACCCTCGCTCTCTCAGCAGCGCTGCGCCGGGCCCCAGCCGCACACAGCGCCGCCCGCCCCTCCCCCCGCTCTATGAGTAGCGATGCGCCGCCGGGCCCCAGCCGCACACAGCAGCACCACACTTGTGCTGCATGCACCATGGCCTGTTCTCTAGCATTTCTGCGAAGCAAGTGGGCGGTGTCCGCCAGCAGCGGCGGTCCCCCACTTGCTTCATAGACCCTCCGGGCCCCATACGGGCATACTGCCTGTACCCCCCTAATGGCGGAGCTGCATCTACTGTTGTGTCTCTAACTCAGATGTTGCCAATAAACCTATCAGAAGCTTCCAAAGACATGACTTCACCATATGGGCTGTCCCAAAATGTTTAGTAATAGTAATACTAGTGTATGTAAACTTTTGAATTTGCAGAAAGTAATAAAAATGCCTTAAAAATTATCTCTCTCATTTTCTGGCATTTGGCAAATATACTGTAAATAATTTTGGTAATTCTTATTGACTTAAAATGGGTAAGGCTTATTCTAATTTTATGTCAGACTGAGAAAAACATGCATATGTGTATTTTTATATAGTGTATGTAAACTTCTGGTTTCAACTGTAATTCTGCACTGCTGATCTGAAAAACATGTGAAAATACACATGACAAAATATATAAGTGTTTCATGTTTATTCCACATGTTTTTTTGGGGGGCTGTATCCTCAAAATAAGTACTTAACCCTTAGCAACACGAGGTAAGGTTCTATGTAGCGGGATTACTCAGGAATCCCGCTACATAGAAGGCAATTAGCAGCTGACACCTGCCAGTAACAGCAGCAAACGGAACCATCTCCATTTCCTGATTTTTAACCCCTTGTGATGCTGCAGCAATCGTAGCCCCAGCATCTAAATGAATGAGAAATGATGCAGTACATCATTTTTCACTCCAATCGGCACACCTGTGGCGAGATTGTGGGGTGCCGCTTGTGGCTGATCAGTGCTGAAATGTAATTTGGCTGCTCTCAGCCTTTATTCTACATACTACATACAGCAATAGCCGGCACACCACAGGTCTTGCTGAGACTTGTGGTGCACCATGCAAGATCACTACCATACATTCTATATACTGGCATGCTATTCTAACACCTTTTCTTTATTTGTAGCCTGCTGCGATGTGTTTGTAATCACTGATAATACTATACTAACTATGTAAATACCCGATTGAGAATGGAATTTATGGTAGATGCTGTATTGTTGTATTCAATTTATATTATTTAATTTATGATTAATTTTAGACGATATAATTTTATCTAAGTTTTATAAGAGACCAGTTATATTTTTTGGATATCATATTCTATATTTTAATATTAATTTTAGATTACATAATTTAATATTTACTTTATATTATTTAATTTTATATAGTTTGATAATTATCCTAAATAATTTTTTGTTATTTTAGTGATATAAGTTAAAAAATAATTGCTATTTATTTGCCCTTCAGGCAAATCTAGTTCTATTATGACTACTATGCCTCAATATGCAGACAACATTTAAATAGGTCTACCTGTTCCAACAGTAATGCGCCTAGTTTTGCCAGGCCACATTCATAAATGTGTCTTATAGTACGAATGTGGTGCAACATGCCCCCAGAACGACCCCACATCTTTGGCGCATTACAAAGTGTCGGGGCAGACACATAGGGCCACATGTATGAAAACTGTCTTGGTCTAAGACTTTCTTTCTTGCCCATAGCAACCAATCAGAGTTCCACTTTCATCTCCTGTAGTGCTCTGGAAAAATTAAAGGGGCACTCTGATTGGTTGCTATGGGCAACAAAGACAGTCATAAACCAAAACAGTTTTCATACATGTCGCCCACAGTGCGCCAAACTTGCATTTATGACTGTTAATACATTGCGAAAAAAGGCGGACCACTCTCTTTTGGTGCAGTTAATGCCAGAAATAGAGAAATGGCCCGTTCATACATATCACCCTAAGCATACCTCCCAAGTGTCCCTATGTTGGAGGGACAGTCCCTATTTTAAACCCTTGTCCCTCTTAGCTCTATAAGTATCCCTCTTTTTAATTTGGGTAACAGAGGTGCATCAATAAACTGATTATCTTGCTTTAAAAAGTATCTGATTGCTTCCTAGTTGAATATTACATAACGACTTACTTAATATTTCATCGTTGCATTACAATGCATCCTGAAAATGTGTTCCTTTTTGGCTATCTAAAAAGTTGTGTTCGGGCTTGGTTAGAGGTGTGGCCTGACGTGTCCTTCTTTGCAATCTCTTAAAGTCGGGAGGTATGCCTAAGTGTCTTGCAGCTATTATAGACAAAGCATAACGCATTAATATTTTTGTTATTTTAATAGAGTTTTTGTAGAATATTATTGTCTGTCCATATTTATTCTCTATGTATTTGCCTCTGGCAATACGTTTTTCTTGTTTTGGGTATCTGTTTATTTCAGTTCAATATTAGTACCTTTTTTTCAATGTCTGAAATTTGTCTGTGTATGTCCAGAAAAATTAACAAATTAAACAGATGTAAAAATGAATGCAAACAGATATTTATCTATTTGTATTAATTTTCATTGACTTCAATGTAAAAAAAAACAAAAAAACAACAACAATCTTTTCTGTTCGAATTCCGTTTTTTTTTAAAGGAAAAAATAGCGCATCACAAAAAGGAAAAACAAACAGAATGAAACCTTAGCCAAAATAAATCCATTAAAACAATAGGTGCTTTTCTGATTCAAAAACAGAACAGAAAAACAGAAAAGCACATGCGGATGTTAATCTGGCCTAATGCTTGGCCGCAGAGCTGCCAACTGACACAAAAAGAATCCGTTTCAGGACAGACACCAACGGCGCCTGATTACAATGGGTCCTGCGGGTTTTCTCCATGGTGTCCCTTGTTTTGACTGACAAAATAGTGCAACTAACTGCGCTATTTTTTCTGACATCCCAGCAGAACTTGTGAGGGAGGTTCTGAACGTAACCTCTGACGCAGATGTGAATTAAGCCTTCATGTGTCTATGAGAATTAATGACCTTTGATCTTAGTCATCTGCCCAGGAATGGTTCTTCCTGGTATTATTTACATGATACCAAGAATTTTGCTTTTCCGCACAGCTTCTCACGGGAGCCCTTTATTGACATCTTATTGCCCATTACATTTTATACAGTTGAAACCAGAAGTTTACATATACTATATAAAAATATGCATGTTTTTCTCATTATCCGACATGAAATGAGAAAAAACCTTACATGTTTTAGGTCAATTAGGATTACCAAAATTATTTATATTTGCCAAATGCCAGAATAATGAGAGACAGAAAATTTTTTAGCCATTTTTATTACTTTCTGCAAAGTCAAAAGTTTACATACACTAGGATTACTATGTCTTTAAACAATTTGGGGACAGCTCATATGATGATTTCATGTTTTTGGAAGTTTCAGATTTTATTGGTTTATTGGCAACATTTGAGATAAATAGAGACACAACCGTGGATGTATTTTAGCCCACACCAGAAACACACTGCTTCTGTGTGTAACGTAACATCCTGTGAAAGTCTAAAGGAATCAGCCGAGATAACAGGAAGAGAACTGTGGACTTGCACAAGTCTGGACCCTCCTTGATTGCAATTTCCAGATACCTGAAAGTGCCTTGTTCATCTGTACAAACAAATATACTCAAGTGCAAACAAGATGGGAATGTCCAGCCATCATACCACTCAGGAAGGAAATGGGTTTCAGAGATGAACTTGCTTTGGTCCAAAAAATGCATCTCAACCCAAGAACAAAAGCAAAAGACCTTGTGAAGATGCTGGCGGAAGCTAGTAAGATTGTGTCCTTATCCACAGGAAAACGAGTACTGTATCAACATGGGTTGAAAGGCCACTCTGTGAGGAAGAAGCCATTACTCCAAAAGAAAACATATAAAAGGCAGATTAATGTTTGCAGATGCACACAGGAACAAAGACCTACAATTTTGGAGACATGTCCTGTACTGTGATGAAATTAAAATTGAACTGTTTGGCCATGATGACCATCATTATGTTTGGAGGAAAAAGGGAGAAGCTTGGAAGCCTAAGAACACCATCCCAACTGTCAAACATGTTGTGGGGTTGTTTTGCTGCAGGAGGGACTGCTGCAATTTACAAAATAGATGGCATCATGAGGAATGAAGATTATGTGGCAATACTGAAGCAACATCTCAAGACATCAGCCAGGAAGTTAAAGCTTGGGTGGAAATGGGTCTTCCAAATGGACACTAACCTGAAGCATACTGCCAAACTGGTTATAAAGTGGTCTATGGATAATCAGATCAATATTTTGAAGTGGCCATCACACAGCCCTGATCTCAGTCCAATTTAAACCTATGGGCAAAGCTGAAAAGTCAGGAGCGATCTACAAACATGGCTCAGTTACACCAGTTCTGTCAGGTGTAATGGGCCAAAATTCCTACCAATTATTGTGAGAAGCTTATAGAAGGATATCCAAAACATTTGAGCCAAGTCATACAGTTTAAGGGCATTGCTACCAAATACTAATGAAATGTATGTAAACCTTTGACTTTGAAAGTGATAAAAATGCCTTAAATTCTTTCTTCCGCAATATTCTGGCATTTGGCAAATATACTCTCAATAATTTTGGTAAGGCTACTTGACCTACAACAGGGGCGGTGTAGTCTGATTTCATGTCAGATAGTGAGAAAAACATGCATATGTGATTTTAATATAGTGTATGTAAACTTCTGGTTTTGTTCTGGAAGTGTACTCACTACACTACCAAGAATGTCTTAATTTTTATGGCGAGCGCAAGAAATTCCAAATATAGGTATTCTGCAATATCCATTTGTGAATTCTATATGTAATTTCCTCTGGCGCCCAGTGTGGTTTTGGAGTTACAGTGGCTGCAGAATTCATATATACTCTATCTGTATATCTGTGGCCTGCTGTGATAGTGGAGTGGCTGCAAAACTCATATATAGTCTGTGTATCTGAGGCCTGCTATTTGGAGCTGAAGTAGATCCCCTGTAGTTTGCTGGGAGAGACCAGAATTTCTTGTGAGAGTACTCTGACTCAATTGCTGAGGTTGCCACTATCATTACCACCAAAGGTTACTGTACATTACTATGCCCTTGCAGCACCATTCCAGCTTCTATTCTACTACGCTGGGAAGGAACTCTGTGTTTCCTTTTTGCTTTTATAGTTGTTCACAGAAAGTAAAATGGATAGGAGCTTAGAAGAGAAAAGGAGAAGCAAGCTCCAGTCATAAATAAGGGTAGGTCCACACTGCATAAAAAAAATACCAGTTGGATTCTGCCTTAAGAATGTGGCCGGTATTTTGTCATCTTTTGCATGGTTTTGGAGGACTGTTTTGTCAGCGGTTTGTGGATTCGCCCGTCCCCCTCACCCATTGAATGCACACCTTCTGCCCGAAAGCCAAGTGGAAGATTATGCATATTAAAAGTTTTTCGTAATGCTTTCGGATTTTCTATCAAAGTCTATGTGGATGGTTTGCAGTTGATTTTCAGATGGTTTTCAAATCCGAAAAGTGTCTGAAAATCCGTCTGAAAATCTTGCTTTGTGGACGTACCCCAAAGGTGGTCTTGTAGATAAAACCATTTACACCAGGTAAAAAATTCTGCTACAGGTCTGCCAGCCTTTAAAATCTGCAGCATGTTTTAGAATCTACTGCGTTTTCTAACAGATTTATCCTTATAATTTAAACACAGATTTAAACCATAAAATTCATTGGAAACCCACAGTAAAATCCACATATACGCAATGCAGATTTGCATTGGATTTGTCTCAAGATCCACAACAGAAAAGTTTTTCTTTGTCTGAATGTTGATAAACGTACAATATAACAAAATAGGGCAATGTAATAACAGAACAAATATACAAAGATGGATAACCAAAAAAAACAATACAACACCGAAACACTATCCAAACCAGAAAAAATTAAATAAATATATTTTATTGAATCCTGACACAGAGGAGAAGCATAAAAAAATTATAATAAAAATACATATACAAGTGACAATACAACACACAAAAGGAAAAAATTCCCCAAACCTAAACCTACTGAGACATTACATAATCATGAGGACATAATAATGGTGGCAACCTCATGATATTGTGATGTCTCAGTAAGTTTCAGTTTGGGAAATGTTTTCCATTTGAGTGTTGTATTGTCACTTGTATATGTATTTTATTATATTTGTGATGTTTGTCCTCTGTGTCAGGATTCAGTATAATATATTTATTTATATTTTTTCTGGTATTGGATAGTTTTTCGGTTTTGTATGTTTAAATGTTGCCTTAAAGGTGTTTTATTATCTGGCTGTTTCACAGGGGCTGCTTTTCACAGCCAGCTACAGGCATCTACTTCCCGTTCAGTCTGTGTGCGGTTCTGTGTCAGTTATTGACATTTCAGCTTTGCTATTTCTAGCTGAGCCTCTTAGATGGACATTGGTAATGGAGGGGTCTAAACAGCAGGGCACAAGGTTACAAAGCTCTAAAAGGTTAAAGTTTGCCAGTAAAAAAAGTTTAAAACAAGCACCTGTTTTAAACTGAAAAAGCAAAAGGGGATGGTCAGTAACCTAGGAGACCCTTGTGTACAAAAAAAAGGGGGGAAAAGTTTGGTTTTTTTTGACTTTTAAAAGGGAAGCAAAATCGGGAATAGCAATATATTTGGAAATTTTTCTTTATTTAAACTGTCCCTCTTCCAAAAAACTTTTTTAAAGGGGTGCCCAAATTTTGGTGGGGAATACCCCTTTTTTAATTGGTCAGATCGAAAATTGGGGAACCGGGTTTATTGCCCCGGGGTTTGTTTTTTTAACCCCCACCAAAAACTGTGTGTTGGCAATTTGGGCTTTTTGTATTGGGATTTGCCCTGTGCCCCTTTTGGGGGTTTGGTTTGTTTTTTTAGCATTTTGGGGGAAAATGCCATGGTTTGTGCAACATTATGGCAAAAAAAAGTGGGGGTTTCGATGTTTTCTGAGGTTAAAGGAATTTGTAAAAACATAAAAAGCGGGTTTAAAGGGTTTTTAAAGTTTGTTTTTGTGCCTTTTTTTGGGGTTCGGGGTTTTTTTTCCTTTGCTCTAGGGCTTTAAAACGCTCGGGGATCCCCGGGGAAAAATTTTGGGTTTTTGGGTTGTTATTATTTTTATACTATAAATTTCCCCCCAAAAAATGAATTTTATAAAATGTTTTTTTGTTGTTAAAAAACAGAAAAAAAACTTTTTCCCAAATGTTTTTTTTCCTGAAAACTTAGGGCCATGTTTTAAAAACTGTCTAGGTCAAAAAACTCTTTTTTTGGGAAAACCAAATTAGTCCCTTTCTTTTCATATAGTGTTTTTGGGAAAAAATGAAATGGGGCTTTTGTTTGGGTTTGTTTTTGGGGAAAAACCAAAGGGTTAAATTTTGGATTTGGGCCCCCAGTTTCCCCCCTAAATGGGGCCCAATTTTTTAGTATGTTAGAACAGGGTTTATAACCCCCCTGAATTCCCAAGTATTATGGAAAATTTTTTTAAAAAATTGCAAAAGCTATTTTTAAGTAAAATAAGTGATTTTCGTTGTTAATGAAATTTTTTAAAAAGTAAAATTTTCCCCTTGGGAAGTCCCTGAAATTAACTTTGTACATTTGACAAACAGGTCATTTTTCCCATATTAAAAACCTGTCCCCATTCCATGTCCCCCCTTTATGGTATCCAAAAGGGCCCCTGTAATTTTTCCTGGGAAGAATTTTAAATTTGAAATTTAAAAAAATGAGATTAATTTGAATGCCAAAATTATTTTCCCCCTAAAAAATTCTTAGTGTTTAAAACCATATGCCTCTAAATAAAAATTTTTGGGGGCCCAAGCAGAGTGGGGGCCCAATATTACAGATTAGGAAAATACAGTTTGTTTTCAAATTGTTATGAAATAAAGGGGATCATGGGGGTTTAAAACCATCTGAAAGTTAGCTACCCGTAAAAGTATAAAAAACTAGTGGTTTGAGGGTTTTGCTTTTGGGGCTACGAGTTTCGATCGATAGCCCGATGGGTCCCCTTTACGGGGCTAAAATTTTGGTTTTTCGATTGGGGAGCTTTGTTTTTATGACCCGGTTTAAAATTTTTAAAGGGGTCATATGGGGAGGGGCAACAAAAACCTTTCATTATTACACCAAAAAAAAAAGGCGGAGGGGAAGCCTGAAAATTAACATCCAAAACCCAGTAAAATTTGGTACGGGGTCCATCTTGGCAACCCCCAAAACTTAGGTTATAAAAGTTTCAAGAAAAAAAAGTCAAGACCATTCACTACCCTGTCTTGTACCCAGCCTGCCCCTTAAAAAGGGCTTTCCCCCAAAATTAAAAAGCCCAAAAGGGGATTTATGATTTGAACCTTTCATTTTTACTTGAACTGGACTTTTAATCCCCCTGTCCTGGAACCCACCCATGACCCCCAAAAACCTGCGGGCCCCCCAAGTTTTAAAAAAAGTGCCGCAAAAAAGGGAAAAATTTTCAACCATTTTTTAGTTGAACTGGACATAATTTTATCTGTCCCTTTTTAGGGGGGCAAAATTAAACCTTTAAAAACCCCTGTTGACCACATTTTTAAAAAGTCCCGGGAAAAAAAAAGGAGTCTTTCAAACCCCATTTTAGTTTCAAAAAAATTTGGGACTATACCTGTCCCTGGGCCACAGAAATGAGCCCCCAAACCTCCCGGGGCCCCCAATTTAAAAATTCCCGGGAAAAAAAGGGGGAGATTTTTAAAACCCAACATTTTAGTTTCACTGGACATTGACTTTTCCCTTCCGGGGCCCCAAAAGCATGGGGCCCCAAACCTTTGCATGACCCCCCACTTTTAAAAAAAGTGGGGAAAAGGAGTCTTTCAACCCCCCTTTTTATTTTCCCAGGGGAAATTGAATTTTCCTTTGCCCGGGGCCACAGCATGAGCCCCAAAACCTGCATGCCCCCAACATTTAAAAAAAGTGCCGGAAAAAGGGAAAAGGAAACTTTCAAAACCCCCCTTTTTTGTTTCACTGGCTTTGGATTTCCCTGCCCTGGGCCAAAGAAATGAGCCCAAAACTGCATGCCCCCCAACTTTTAAAAAAAGTCCCGGGAAAAAAAAGGGGGTCTTTTAACCACTTTTTTAGTTTAAATGGACATTGACTTTACTTTTTTCTGGGCCAAGATGACCCCCCCAAAACCTGTTAAACCCCCACTTTTTAAAAAGTGCTAAAAAAGGAGTTTTTTAAAACCACCTTTTTAGTTTCACGGAAATTAAACATAAAAATTTGTCGGGGCCCAACAGCATCACCCCCCAAACCTCCCATGACCCCCCCATTTAAAAACCAAAACCATTTTTATTTGAACGGGAAAATTTTGACTATCCCTTTGTCGGGCCCAACAGCTTGACCTGGGGCCCCGGGGGTTCCCCCATTTGGGTGCGGGGAAAAGGGCCCAGGCTGGGTTTTTCGTCCCCTTTTTTAAAACACGGGGTTTTAAAAGGGCCGGGATGACGCACCCAAACGAAAACTGTCGTGCTGAAAAAAGGGAAGGGGCGGGAAGCGGAAGGTGAAGAACACCACCCTTTCCCCCCTTTTACACAGAAAAATCCCTGGGTACCCTTTGGGCCCTCCGTTTGAGTGTGGCCCCCAAATGAGCTTTTTTTTGGGAAAATATGGGGTTTAAAACGCCCCCTTTTTTACCCCAGGTGCCCCTTTACCCTTGGGCCCAATTTTTTTTTCTCATTTTATTAAAGTGCTGGGGGAAAAATGGTCTCTGTATTTGTTTCTGCCCTGTGCCCTTTATTTCCATGTTCTTGAAAAAATCCATTGGTAAAGTTTTTGAAACCTCTTGAAACAATTCAAAAGGAATTTTTTTAAAAGCAAATTTTGTAATGAAATTTTTTTTTTAGTACTTTTTTTCTAAAAAAAACACTTTTTTAAAAAAGGGATGGAATCCCACCATGTCTTTGTTTCTCTTTTTTTCATTGTTTTTAAAATGGGTTTGGGTCTAAATACAGGGTTTGTAGCTTGTTAAAAGACTTGAAAAAAAAACAAGTCTTTTTGAAAATATGTGTCCATTAAAACAGTGTCCTCCCTTTTCCCTGTTTCTGCCCAGCCCCTTCCCCCCTTTGAGCCCACTTTTGGGACAATTGTAAAGAAAAAATGCCCGGGTTAGAAACAACTTTTTTAAAATTTTGGGCCCATGTAGTATAGCGAAATGTACAGAAAAAATGCCCCAAAAATTAAAAGCATGCCCTTGAGCCCTTTTGGCCCCAATTGGGGAAGAACAAATGTCTGTTAAAAAAAAATTTTTTGAATAGGACCGGGAGTATAGCTGATGTCCACGCAAATCCCCCAAAAAATTCCCAAAGCATGACCCTGGCCCAGTTTGCGGGAAATTTCAATGCATTTTGCCCCAAAAAATTAAAAAAAATGACTTCCTCAGACACTGTTAAAAATTTTTTGGGAGAAATGCCACTTGGGAACCCAACATTTCTTTTCCCAAAAAAGGCCCAATTTTTATAGCTGATTCTCACAGCAACATGCCCCCCAAAAAAATTAAAATTTTATAAAATTAACCCAAATATTAAAAATTGGGGGGGGGAAAAGAAATGCCATTAGAAGTCACATTTTTTTCCAAAGGCCATGTTTATTGTGTATTTCACAGAAACTTTGACCCCAAAACCTTGACAAGGGGGGAAAACTTCTTAAGATAAAGTGAGTAAATGGAATCCCGGGGTTTTGTCATGAAACCTTGCTGTTTTTACGGGTTCTCCTAAGAAAAACCATCAAAATAAAATTTTGGGAAATGAAAATTTAAAAATTTAAAATTTAAAAAATGATCATTTAAAAAAAAATTTTTAAAGGGGGGCCATTTCTGTTTGAAAAGGAATGTGAAGTAGACCGGAAAATAATGGGTTTGACCTCGGCAATTGGGGCCAAAAACCCATCATCAGAGACCCATGGCCTGATTCATCTTGATAAAAAGTAAAACGATCCACATTATCTGGGGGAAAGCCGGATGCGTTTGTCTGTAATGACTCCTCCAGCTGTGGGGAAGGCCCCCGCTCTGTATGACGCTGGCTGTGGGAAGGACAACCCTCTAGGGTGAGGCCAGCTGGGCCTTCGCCCTTTTTTTGGATACCCAGAATTTCATTGGCCCGGGAAAACACATGAAAAATACATCGGTGTTGAGAGCAGATAGTGGGGTGCACCTTTGATTTTAAAGCTGTTTCTGTGTTTTGGAGGGTGTGCCCGGGCATTGAGGCTTTGGTGAGGGGGTAAAAAAAGATTCCCAAGGGGTACCCATTGGGTTTCTTGGGCCCCCTTGTGCTGTGCCGCTACCCTACTTGGCATCTTATGCTGTAAAGTCGCTGATGTTTTTCCCACCGTGACTTTTGGGGAACTTTAAAAAGCAGAGCAAAAAAAAAAAAAAGTTTGTCCCCATTTGGGATCAATCAGCAAGGTCTCCTTTTCTGCTTTTTTTACTTCTATTTGGGTGGGTGGAAGGAAAAGTGTTTTGGGAATTTTTTGTTTTTTTAGGGGATAAGGGAGGGTGGCCCCCCCCAGAAAGGTTTTTTCTTTTTGATCCCTTAATGCGAGGATAAGTTGGGGGAAAAATGGAAAATCCAAGAAATCATGTGAGAGATGGACCCGGGGGTTTTCCCCAAAGCCTTGGGTCGGGGGGGGAACTAGAAAACCCTGATCTTCCTCATTTTCCTCCCCCGCCTCAAGTGGGCCCCAAAACCCTTTTTCCCAAAGGGGAGGGACGTCGGTAAAACGGTGTTGGGAAATTTCCTCCCCCTCCTCCTCCTCCCCCGCAGCCTCGGGAAAAGCTTAAACCAGCCCTGGCTTCCCTAAAGATGATGCCCCCTGAGGCTGATGCGCCCCCTTTCCCACTAGTTCTGGCCCAAACCCACTGCCTAATGAAAAACCGATGAAATTGTGAAACTGAGGGCCTTGTGGTTTTTACGGGGGAAAAAGGCCCCGGGGCCCGCATCTGTTCCTTTCCCCTCCTCCTTTTCTGGGCGGGCCCTTTTGGGTTTAAGAGTGTCACGATGTTTCCCAAAAACTAAGTCCCCACAATGCTCATGCTGAAAAGGGCATTGCCCGCAGGGCCATTTTGGTGGCTTCTTAAAACTGGCAAGGAGGGTTTCCAGAGCTTTTCACCCGCCTCCACTCTCGGTGGTTCAAACCCCGATTTTTGGGTCGGGTGGCACTTCGTACTGCGTAATGGCATAGAGCTGCTGCCACAAAAGCGGGGGCATGTGGAGGGTGGAATTTTCCCGCGTGTTGCCACGTTTAAAAATGAACGGTTTTAAGGGGAGGGCCCGAGCGGGCGCCCGCAAACCCCAGCCAGGGGGGACGGTTTTGCAGGGGGGGAAACGGCCCGGGAAATGCGGGAAAATTAGACCTTGAGGGCCCTTTTTTCAGCAGGAAATCCAGGGCCCCGGGGAGCTCTTTTTAAATTTTTGGACGACAAGGTTCATGACATTTTTGCCAGGAAGGGATGTGCTCCCGCCCACCGATCTTTAAGGGCGGCCCGCAGATTTTGCCCGTTATCGGGGACACCACCTTTCCCCCGGCACAAGGTTCTTGTCAAACCCCCCCAGCGCATTTTTGGGGGCTTTGTTGGGTTTGGCTCCACAAGCTTGACCTGGGTGTTGGGCCCGGGCTCCAAAAGGGAGATTAATTTCAAAACAGGGCCTGGTGTCTTGGGACGTGATGCCACCAGAGGGCCTTGGGGAAAGGGCCCGCCCCCTTTTTTCCCCGGGTTTTTAAAAAAGCTTTTCCCCCGAGCCTGAGAGCCCCGTAAACCCCCCGAGCATCCAACCCGCTCACCCCGGGAGGGGTGTCACAAGATATAGCGGGGCCTTTGGGCCCTGCTTTTCTAGTCCCTTGTGTCGGGGGGTGAGTTTGGGGGTTTTTCCGGGGAAAAGAATTTTTCCCGCTAACGCGTTGAAAATTTTAGATGGGCACGTGGTGGCCCCGGGGGGGACGGCTTTTCTTTGGGAAAAAAATGCCTGCCCCGGGGATCTGGTATTGGGGGGGGGGCGAAAGGGGCCCCTGACGTGGCGGAAAACCCCTCTGTGTCCAAAGCGGGAAGGGGAACATTTTCCCAAAGGGCCCAAAAACCTGGCAAGCCGAAAAACAGGCTTTTGGCTTTGGGATGGTTTTTGGGTTTTTTTAAAATTGTTACTTCTGTTCCCAAACCTGGAAGGCGAAGGCTTTTGCTTGCTGGCCGGGTGTTTCGGCGTGCGGTCGTCAAAAATGGGGAAGGAGAAGGGGGTTTGGATGGGGGCTTTTGGGGGTGCTTTGGGGGTACTCGGGCGACGGTGGAGGCCCGAAGCGGAGGTGATCCCCCGATCATGATCTGAAAAAGACAGGGAGCTGAGGGAAAGCTTGGTGGTGGCGGAGGAGGAAAGGGGGCGGAGCAGAGGGGGGTGACAGTGGTTGGAGGCCCCGGGGTCGGTCTGGCCTTTTTTTGGCCCAAGTGTTCCCCCCATTTAAATAAAGCTTCGCCCGCGATGTGCTAGGGCATTTGGGGTGGGTTTAAACCCCTTAAGGGTTTTTGCCCCTACTTTTTGAGTTTACGGCAAAGGCGGGGATATGACATGCTGGGTGAATTTAGAGGCTTTTCTTCAAAAAGGCCCAGGTTGAGGGTCCCGGGGCCTTTTGGGCGGCGATAAGCGGGAGCGGGGGTTTTTCGCTGGACCGTGGCGGCGGAATCTATCAGGGACTTTGCGGGCCGGGCCCCCTCCCTTTTTTTGGCGGACCCCCTTTTTTACACTTTCCCCCTAGTTTTTTCCTCCCGTCCCCCTGTTTAAGCGGGCCCCAAACAAGCAAAAATTTTGCGGAAAAGCCCGGAGGATCCGCCCAAAGTCGTCAAACATCCCTCATCATCAACCCCAAAGGGGCTTTGGGGTCCCGAACTTTCTGCATCCAGGGAAAACTGCGGGTCCAAACAAGGGGCACTGCAAAGGGTTTGGGCCCAAAACCCCCCGTGATTTTTTTCCCATTTACCCCGGGTTCCTTCACCCTTTTTGATGGCATCAGTAAAATGGGGCCCTCAGAGCCAGGGCTAAATCATCCTCTTGATCTTTTTTAAAATGCCTTCTGACCCCCCAAAACCCCTTTTTTTCTTCAAAGAGGTCTTCAGACAAAAAAATTATCCCCGTGGTGGGTACACGAAATTGACATTTTGGCTTTCTTAAAGTTTGGGCGGATGCTTTTATTTTGCTGTGACGCCCTTTGTGGCCGTGATGGGAGGGCGAGGAGGTAAAAATGCTAGATGCAGGTTGAAATTTAAAAATGAAGGAAAAGAAAAAAATTGGGGGACGGGTGTTCGGTTTCTTTTGATTTTACGGGCCTGGGCCCCCGCGGGTGAAAAGGGGTGAGGGTACTGCCCAATGACGATCCGCGGAAAGGTGTTGGCCCGCATGGAAGGGGGGCACCCTTTCTCGTACCTCTACCCCAAAAAGGTAAACCCCCCCCTTTGGGTGCTTACCCCCTTTTCATTTCGGCCCCCCATGTCCGAAATATAAAAAAATTTGGGGAAGGTATGGAATTTGTTTTGGAAAGTCTCTTTATTAAAAGACGGCAAATCAAGTATTCTCAAATCCCTCTAATCCAAAAAAAAAAAGGGATTCAAAATTTAAAAAAAGCAAAAGGGGTTAAAACAACCCAAAACTGGAAAAAACCCGGGCAAAAGTCCAAAAAAAACGTATTGTTTGTTTTGGTATAAAAATGGTTTTTTTTTGCACCCCTTTTAAATTTTCCGTGGTGATATAGAAAATTTCTGTTTTAAGATTTTCGTTAAAATGCTTGTTTTAATGAAAAGTACTGGGTGGCAAAAAAAATAAAAACAAGTTTTGTTTTTTGTTTTGATATAATAAACTGTATTTTTTTTCAATTTTTAATTACCTGTGGTGAATATACAATTGTGTTTTAAAATTTACGTAGATGCTGGTCAAAAGAAAAGTACTGGGGGTGCGAAAAGTCAAAAAACACGTAACTGTTATGTTTTGATATAAAAAAACGTATTTTTTTGAAAACCCTTTTAATTCCCCCTGTGGTGAATAAGAATTGGTTTTTTTAAGATTTTCGTAAAAAATGCTGCTCAATGAAAAAGTATGGGGGTGCGCAAAAATCAAAAAACACCCTTAAAATGTTATGTTTTGTTTTTAATAAAAAAATTTTTTTTTGACCTTTCAAATTCCCCCCTGTGGGGAAAATAGAATTGTGTTTTTTAAAATTTAGTAGAAGCTGCCTCAATGAACAGTACTGGGTGCGCCAAAAATTTAAAAACACGTTAAAAATGTTATGTTTTTGATATAATAAACTGGGATTTTTTGCACCTTTCCATTCACCTGTTTGGGGAAATAAATTGCTGTTTTTTAAAATTTACGTAGATTTCCCGCGTCAATGAACGTACTGGGTGCGCAAAAAGTAAAAAAAAAGTAACCCGTTATGTTTGAATAATAAAAGGTATTTTTTGCACCCCTTTAATTACCGTTTGGGGAATATAGAATTTCTGTTTTTTAAAATTTACGTAGATGCTGCGTCAATGAACAGTACCCGAGTGGGGCAAAAAATAAAAAAAAACAGTAACTGGTTTTGTTTTGAATAATAAATGGGGAAATTTTTTTCAAACCTTTCAATTCCCCCTGTGGGGGAATTTTAGAATTGTGTTTTAAGATTTAAAGTAGTGTTTCGTCAATGAACAATGCCTTTGGGGGTGAAAAAATCAAAAAAAACGTTAAATGTTTTTTTTGATATAATAAACGGTTTTTTTTTGCCCTTTTAATTCCCTGTGGTGAATATTTGAAATTTCTGTTTTAAGATTTAGTTAAAAGCTGGTCAATGAACAGTACGGGTGCGCCCAAAAAATCAAAAAAAACGTAATGTTTTGTTTTGATATAATAAATGGTATTTTTTGCCCCTTTTAATTCAACCCGTGGTGAATATTGAATTGCTGTTTTTAAGATTTTGGGGATGGCCCCCCCCAAATTTAACCCGTACTGGGTGCGCAAAAAAACAAAAAACACGTTTAATGTTATGTTTTTTTTATAAAAAACGGGATTTTTTGCCCAAAACCCTTTCAAATTTACCTGTGGTGAATTTGGGGTTCTGTTTTAAGATTTACGTAGATGCTGGTCAATGACAGTACAGGTGGCGCAAAAGTCAAAAAAAACGTAATGTTATGTTTTGTTTTAAAAATGGGGATTTTTTGCCCTTTCTTTTACCCGTGGTGAATATAAAAATTGTTTTTTTAAGTTTTTGTAGTTTTGCGTTTAATGAAAAGTAATGGGTGCCCCAAAAAATCAAAAAAAAACCCCAAAAGTGTTTTTTTTCGTAGATACACGGTATTTTTGGCAACAAAAAACCCGGTGGGCTTCAAGATTGCTGGATTGTTTTAAATTTAAAGGGGAAGGTGGATATATCAAAAAGTCACAAAAAATTAAAAAGGAAAACCTATCTTTAAAAAGTTTAAAAGATAAAAGTGGAGGGTTTTTCAGCTAAAAAGAGAACCCGCCGTTCTTGAAATGTTGGGTTTATCCAATATAAGGGTTAGGGCTGCCCCTTTTACCAGGAAAAAAATTTCAATAGAAATGTTAATAATAAAGATTTTTCCCCTACTTTTCTTTCCCCTTTTTCTTGGGGGGAAATTTTATCCCAAAGTTCTTTTTTAGATAGAGCTTGTCTGTGTTCCCCCCGCGGGGAACCCCCCCCCCGCTCCCCCCCGCGTGAAATTTTCAGCGGTAAAATTTGGGGGGCTTTTTTAAAATTTTTTAGCTAAAATAATAAAAATTTTTTTAAATCTTTCTAAAACTAAATTGGGGCGGGTTTAAGTAATAGTAAGGGGTTTTCTGTGCAGAAATGAATAAATTTTGCCCGAGTGTTTTGGGCCCCAGCAGAGGCAGGTCCTTTCCCTATTTAGCGCTGAAAAGACAATTTAGGGGTTTAAACAAGGAAAAAAGCTGTTTTATGTAAAAAAAGGTCATGTGAAATTTTTTCCCGCCAATCGCAACCAAATTCACATCCCAGGGCATGCGTTGCCAAACTGTCACCCTGCTTTTTGTTTAAAATTTATTTTTCTGGCCCCCCAAAAAATTTCAGGAAAAACGCCCAAAAAGGCGCGTCTTAATAGATGATGTTTAGAATTTTTTCCTTAATTATCGGCATGATCTGGGAAAAATTCGATCCCATAAAAAAAAATTGCCGAAATTTTAAAATTTGGCCCAAAAAATCGCCCCAACACTAATGGGCAACAGGGAAAATAAGAACTGATTAGTTGGCCAATTTATTTTTAAAAGGGTCCTTTTGATGGGAAATTTTCAAATAGATTCCCTTTTTTAGTTGACCTTCTAGAGGTTTCCCAAAAAACAGCAGATGTCAGAATCTGCATACAGACAACTACTGGGCTAATGAATTAAAACCCAAATTTTGTGAACATAATAAAAACCTATTGGGGTTTAAAAAAATTTTTTTACATGAAAAAAAAAAAAAAATAATTTGTGTGATATTTTCCCAAAAGGGACATAACCCTTTTTCCAAAATTTAAAAATATTTAAAAAAAACACTCTACTTTGTATAGATGATGTAAGCACATATTTGTTATGGTGCTTCCTGGTGTTCTTTTAATTTCCTTCTCAGAAGGTCCACCTTATGTTCTCACTGGTGAGAAGAAGCCACTTCTAGTGTAGAGATCAATTTTGCCTGGCCTGCATTATAGTAGGAATCTCTCTGCCCATGTACAAGAGGATCCAGGTGCTGGAATTGAGCTACTTGGCAAGTGTGTCCACCTAAGCTGCCATACTGAGCAGGCAATCAAAGGGTACAGTCCTATTGAAAACTTATAGTTTGTGTGTACAAAAGGAAATTAAATACTTAATTGTCTGAAAACCCATTTAATATTTTATGGGCATTTTGTAGATGTCTCCTTGATTTGTTTTGATGCACAATATATTTTAAATCTTAGGTTATGTCTACACGCACACAAAAATGTCCGTTTTTTTCATCGTTTTTCATTTTCAAAAAATGCTGAAAAAAAATCGACTGAAAAGAAATCCAATAGACTTGTATAGTAGAAATGTTCTGTTGTCTCCACACAACTTCTTTTTTTCTGCTTGTTTTATTTGCTGGTCATTTTTTGAAATATATTGCAAAAAACGACTGAGCAGGTCAGAAAATTTACTATTGGAGTCTACGTAAAGTGCCAGATGTCTTTTGGCACTTTTTTTGGTGTGTTTTTTTGCAGAAATACATAGCAAATCTAATGCTGTGCATCTCTGCAAAAAAAAACGCACCAAAAAAACCAATAAAAACGCGCAGAAAATCATGCAAAAAATAATGCAAAGCACGCAAAAAAAAACAGGCAGTGAACAAAAAAACTCAGTTCTATGAACGTTTTCGGATTTGGTTTTCAGGTCGTTTTTTGTCCTCTGCGGTGTAGACATAGCCTTACTCATTTGGTGTTTTCTTAATCTTTTTCATATATCTACTTAAAAAATAAAGTGATGTAAATTCAAAGCAGTACCTGTTTAATAAAACTATGTTCTTTGCATTTAAGTAACTTTGCAACATTTTAACATAGGCCTTTTTATTGTTCACTATAATTACTGTGTGAGTGATACCTATAACACCATTATTGCCTCAGCATTCTAGAACTGACTTGTGCTATTACTATTGTCAATTCACAAAATAACCTATGAAATCTGCTGACCCTATATATGACGCCTGACATCTCCCCTTTGTTTTCGAGACTCTACAAAGCGGATTTTGCCTAAGCGTTAACTAAAGAAAGAAAATTCTCCAATAAAGCGTGACAGCCTGTGTGAATGAATTGTGTAGGTCTCTTTTGCTGAGTACACTACTTTATGATTTACACAACTAGCTTTCTGAGTTCCTACCCTTGTCCTACATAGGAGTATATAAGGGATTCCACAAACCCTGTCAGAACAGTGTTTACTCAACGTGTCCACTGACAGCTAAACAACCAAGATGGGAAAGGTAATGTATATTTTTATCCCCCTTTGAGTAGGTGATATTAATAACATAAAAAGGGATCTAGAGAACTGACAGCAGATGTGAAGCCCTACAGCAAATTTCAACTTTCTCATGTAGAAGAGCTATTTATTCAGTGTTTGAAGAGGCAATGACATTATGTCTATGCCAGATCTCTGATTTATGGAGTTAAATAGTAAAACAATAATATAGGACAAAGTGAATGTGGTTGGTGTAATATGGACACACATACATTGAAGGAATATTAAATACGCCTTGTGAGGATCAAAGTCAACATTCTGCATTTATGTGTTAGAATACATGCAATTTGGAATTTCACATTTCTTCAGTGTTCCTATTGCTCTCTAATTTCAGATCATCTTCTATGAAGACAGGAACTTTCAGGGCCGCTCTTATGAGTGCAGCTCTGACTGTTCTGACCTTCATTCCTTTTTCAACCGCTGCAATTCCATCCGCGTAGAGAATGGAAACTGGATGCTATATGAGAACCCCAACTACAGTGGACACCAATACTTTCTGAGGAGAGGAGAATATCCTGACTTCCAGCAATGGCTGGGCTTCAATGACTCTATCAGGTCTTGCCGTATCATTCCTCAGGTACATCTCCTTTGGTTGGGACCATTTTAAGCAAATGCGAGAAGCATCCAAGTATTCGAGTTTATGTAACTTACTGTATCCTTAATTCTTTTAAATGTCATTTATCTTAAGAATGTTAAAGTTTACTGCTTATTTAACAATTTTTCAAGAGCATGATGAAGAATATCTACACACTTCACCTAAACACACTCATAATCACACAAACAATTTTAAGAAAAATGTTATTCAAATTGAAAAATGTATACTGTTTATATTGTTTGACACAGCTTTTAGCTGCTTAAATGACTTTTACTTCAAGTCAAGTATATTACATAAATTGTGCAATGGGGCTATGCCTTGTGCTTCTATGATTCTTTAGGATATTAACAGTAACACATTTTTCCTTCCATTTCTAGCAACGTGGTTCCCACAGAATAAGGATCTATGAAAGAGAGGATTTCAGAGGAGAGAGCATGGAGTTTGTAGATGACTGCCCCTCAGTCCATGAGCGTTTTAATTATCATGACATCTACTCCTGCAATGTCTTTGATGGCCACTGGATCTTCTATGAGCAGCTTAACTACAGGGGACGTCAGTATTACCTGAGACCTGGAGAGTACAGAAGATACACTGACTGGGGCTCTGTCAATGCCAGGGTTGGCTCCTTCAGACGTGTTAGGGAAAATTATTAAACTTGATAACAACAATTCAAAGGCTTAAATAAACATCACTGAAGAAAATATATTTTTTTTACATTTATTGGGTCTATATATTTCTGAACAATTTTTCTAAATTAAGAACCATAGACAACAACTACAACAAAGAACAGCAATAACTCACACACTATAAAGAGGAAAGAAGGTTGCTACATAAACATAGAAAAGGATTCTTTACTGTAAAGGTATGTTCACATGGTGTATTGCGGTGCGTACAGTATGCGCCGCAATACTCTGTGTGTTTCGGAAGCTCGCATTGATCAGCGCATACTTCCGAAGCACGGGGGGGGCGACCGGACGCCGGCCCCATAGACATGCATTACTAATGGCACATAATCGCCGCCATTAATTGACATGTCACTTATCCCCCCGCGCTTACAATACGATCGTATTGTATGCGCGGGGGGACGGGGCGTAATCCATAGTTAGAGCTATTGATTACTGTAATTGCGGGGTGCATTTCACCATGTATTAAGCACAATACGCTTCGAAATGCGCCCCAAAATAAGCCGGGTGAACATACCCTAAGAGCAGTGAGACTGTGAAACTCTCTGCCAGAGGAACTTGTCCTGGTGACTTCACTAAAAGAGTTCAAAAGGGTCTGGATGCATTTCTAGAGTGTAATAATACAACAAGTTACAGCGACTAGGACTCTGGAGAAGGGTCGTTGATCCAGGGATTTATTCTGATTGCCAGATCGGAGTCAGGAAATAATTTTTTCCTAAAAATGAGAAATATTGCATTCTACCTTATGAGAGTTTTTGCCTTCCTCTGGATCAACAATGTAGTACAGTAGGCTGAACTTGATGTCTGTCTTTTTTTTTCGGCCTTACAAACTATGTAACTACTTAATCGGGACAACACTATGCAGAAATAGTCGTAACTGATCATCGAAAGTGCAAACAGATCCTTACTTCTGCCTTATAACATGCACTAGAACAGCTTTTATATGATAGTAGTAAGGTGTTTATCTAAGGGTGCTTTCACAAAGCGCAGTTTTGGTGCAGTTTTAACTGTGCTCCAATTAAACTGCCTTTATTGCCCGCAAGCTTTTTTCACTTATCTAAACTGTTTGGAAAGTGAGTAATCCACAACCCTTCCGTGTCTCAGCCGGCGCAGCAACCGAACAATTGTAAAGCTGCTGTCTCCTACCAGACAGCCCGGAAGGTATACAATGCCATCCGGGCTGTCTGTGACGTCACCGTGCCCTATGGGCATGGCCGGGCATGGTGACTGACGGTTGCCATAGAGACCAATACAGAGCAGTGCTGCTCTGAATTGTTCTGTATTGTATGAGTGATCTGAAGATCACTCATACAAATTCCCTATGAGCAAAAGTGAAAAAAAGGAAAAAGTAAAAAAAAGTGAAAAAACAGTGAAACACAAACACGAAAAATAAAATAAAAACACATACACCGCTCCTTTTCCCCTTTACAAATGCCAATCACCCCAAAAAATATCAAAAATAAATAAAGTACAAAAATTTGGTATCACCGTGTATGTAATGACCTACCCTATAAATCTGTCACATTAATTAACCTGTATACTGAACACAATAAAAAAAAAAAAATCTGAGAATATTTGTTCACATAAAAAAAAGCCCTTACATAGTTTTGTAAATAGAAAAATGAAAAATGTATGGCTATTAGAAGATAGCAATGCATAAATATTGTTTTACACAATAAAACACTTTTTTTTTTTTTTAAAAGTACTTCAACATAAAAAAAACTATATAAATTGGGTATCTCCGTAGTAAAACTAAATTTTCACGTATACTGCACAGTGAGCGCTGTAAAAAATAAAAATAAAAAACACTACTAGGATTGCAGTATTTTCTTCACCCTGCCTTCCAAATAACGGATTTAAAAGCAAACAAAAAGCCTTGTCCCCCAAAAAATATCAATAAAAATGTCAAATCATTCTGCAAAAAATAAGCCCATACACAGCACCGTACACAGAAAATTAAATAAGTTATGGCTCTCAGACCGTGGCGAAGCAAAAATATGTTTTCCTGTTTAAATAACAGTGTTTGTATTGTGTAAAAGCACTAAAAAATAAAAAAAAATTAATTTGGGTATCGCTGTAATTGTATCGATCTGCTGAGTAAAACTAGCACTTCTTTCATACCGCATGGCGACTGCTGTAAAAAATAAAACCAAAAACAACTACCAGGATTGCTGTGTTTTGTCCAAAATGCCTCACAAAAACCTTAATATAAAGTGATCAAAGCATCATATGAACCGCATAATGATACCAAAAAACGTCAACTCATCCTGCAAAAAACAAGCCCATAATCAGTCCCGTACAAAGCCAAATAAAAAGTTATGGCTATCAGACTATGATGACATAAAAACACTCTTTTTTCTAAACGCATTTCTATTGTGTAAAAGTAATAAAATATAAAAACCTATATAAAATGTATTTTCTTGTAATTGTACCAACCCACATAGTAAAGTTATTATGTCATTTATGCTGAACGCTATAAAAATGAAGCCCAAGAAACAATGGTGGAAATGTGTCCCCCCCTCCATTTTCATGGCCCAACGCTAAAAAAACTATGAAACACGTGTGCACCCAAAATGCACAATACACCGCTAGATGATATCCATGAGGGGTGTTGAATTCAAAATTGGGCAACTTCTGGAAAGTTTCACCTGTTCTGGTACTTTGGGGGCTTTGTAAATGAGACCTGGCACCCACCAAAATCTGCATTCCAAAAGCCAAATAGCGCTCCCTCTCTTGTATGCCCTGCCATGCGCCCAAACAGCAGTTTACATACATATATAGAGTATTGCCGAACTTAGAAGAAATTGTGTAACAAACTTTGGGATGCTTTTTTTCAGTATTCCTTGTAAAAATTAAACATTTTAAGATAAAATCGCAGATTATTGGAAAAAATTCATTTTTTATTTTCACAGCATAACGTTAAAAAAATTTGTGAAACACCAGTGGGGTCGATATACCCAGTGCACCCCTGAACATATTCCTGAAGGGGTGTAGTTTCCAGTATGCGGTCTTTTTAGTGGTGTCTATTAGATTTTAACACCTTAGGGTGTCCGCAAACCTGAAATGGTGCCTAAAGAAAATCGTAAAGAAAATCAGACCCCAGAGTCCGGTAGGTGCTCCTCCTACTCTGAGGCTTGTGGTTGAGTTAAATAGTGAACTAAAGCCACATATGGGATATCTATAAAAATGGCATAATTGGGGGAATAGATATTAAGTTGTATTTCCCTGGTCACATCTGTAGTGTTCCAGTGAATAATGGATACAAATAAAAAAAATCTGCAAAAAAAGTGGAATTTTGAAATATCATCCCCACTTTGCTTTAATTTCTGTGAAACACCTAATGAGTTAATAAACTTCCTAAATGCTGTTTTGAATACTCTAAGGGGTGTAGTTTCTTATACGGAATAATCTATGGGGTATCTAACATACAGGCCCCTCAAAGCCATGTCAGAGTTGGACTGATCTTTAAAAATATCAATGTTGCAAATTTATTTGAAAATGTGAAAAATTACTACTACATTTCTAAGCCCCCTAATGTTGTAACATTTTTTTAAAACATTTAAAAAATGATGCCAACCTACAGTAAACATATGGTAGATGTTAGATATAAACTATTTTGTGGTGAATAATTATGTATTGCACGCAGAAATTTTAGAACGTCACATTTTCACGAGATTTTGATATTTTTCACAAACAAACAAGGATTCTAGGATTCTATGGACCAAAATATCTTACTAACTTAAAGCACAATGTGTCACGAGAAAACATTCTCTGAATTACATGGATAGTTAAAAGTGTCAAAAAGTTATTCTCACATAAAGTAACACATCTCAGATTTCAAAAATAGGGCTGTGTCAGGAAGGACAAAACTTGCAGAGTCCTTAAGGGGTTAATTAGATCACAGTTAAAACTGCATCAAACCTGCACGGGTGAAAGTACCTTAATGATCAACTAAATTAATCTAGCAATGAATGATATATAATTGAGGGAATTTGTCCAAGTGATATAAAGCAAACCTGGCAACTATTGGCCATTAGATAAGTATTATTTTTTCTTTAGGTCAAACTGTTAGATCTAAGCAGCCTTGTAAAAAGCAATTTTATTTTCTTTACAGTTTTTATAGCCAATCTATCTCCCTTTGAGAAAACTAGAAGAAAAAAATCTTCTTTAAAGCTCTGTTAAACCTACCTTAGCTGAGTTCTGCAGTTTTGTTGTCGAAGGTTTTTTTCCATATATTTCAAATACTTCTTCCACTGGAAAGTTATTCTGTAATAAAATATATCGAGCACAAAAATTATTAGAAAATACTAAAGAGACCCTGTGAGGTGATTTTGCTACCTTATTTTAGGGCATGATGTGAGACAGTGAGAGGAGCTGAGCTCTGTGATACATAGTTTTATATATTTTGATGCTGAATTTCTTGGTAAAAAGCAGAGAAAATCTTAAAAGTGAAACTACTGCTGATCCTGCCCACATAAAATCATTGACAGTTTGTTCTGTACACACACTGATACAGGTGAAGCTGTCAATCATAGAGTCAGCAGTATTGCACTGTCTCTTAAGGAATCTGGTCAGAATTTACTCTTTTATTTAGAAATTCTGCTTCAAGTCATATAAATATAAGTCATATGTAGTGCGACATGCCTCCAGCACGCCCCCCGATCTCAGGCACATTACAAAGTGCCACAGGCGCTCTGTAATGCGCCTAATATTGGAATGCGCATCATTAAAATTATAGCAAACAAGGCTGCACCAGTTTTCAGGCTGAAAAGACACCAGACTCCTGGCGCAACCCCATTCATACATGTCATTTTCAAAAAGCATTTCTGCTACTTTGTAATATATAAAAATTTGAGGTTTTTAGAGTACATTTTTGATCAAAACTCTAAATGCTCATCTACCATGACAAGGTGACCTCCATACAGATGTAGACCTACTCTAACATGTTACCTGTCTGTTCTAACCTCCATATTTTCAGTTAGAGAAGATCCCAGCTATAAACTGCTTCGATTTAAAACAGTCTGTGTATGTAGCTGGAAAATGCTTTTTGAAAAAACTCCCATAATCCCATTCACGGACGCCCCTGCGAACCTTGTCCCGGGGCGCAGGTGCGTCAGTGCTCCGACACATAGCGTAGCCCGGTCCCGCACGTCGGGATCGGGGTCCGCTCACCCGCCTGTCCCCGCCAGCGGTCACTTACCCAGCCACGCTCCTGCTCAGACAGTCTCCGTCCCGCGGCGCGTTGATCCGCCCCTAGGGCTCGCTCGCCGGCTGTTTGAAATTTAAAGTGACAGTGCGCCGGTAATTGGTCATTGCCGGGCACTGCTCCTATTTAAGTTCGGCCTCTTCCTGGCAGCCTTGCCGGAACCTTAGTGTGTATACCTCTGGAGAAAGCTTCCCTAAGTCTTGTCTGACTAGTCTACCATGTACCGAACTATCTGCCTACGTTTACCGACCACGAACCTTGCCGCCTGCCCCGACCTTCCGCCTGTCTACGTTCAAGAACCTCTGCCGCCTGTCCTGACCTCCCACCTGTCACCGACTACGAGCCTGCCTGTCGAATCTGTACCTCGCCTACCCCTGGCCGCCACCGCAAGCAAGTCCCGCCAGTGGAAGCGACCTGGTAGACTCCCGCCGCAGCAAGTCCATCCCGCTTTGCGGCGGGCTCTGGTGAATACCGGGATCTACTTAGATTCCGCTCCCTGGCGCGGGCTTCCGCCATCGCTTGCGGTGGTCTAGTGGATCCACTACCAGACCGTTACATTCCCTTTTCCTGTTTTTTAGTGCTTGTAGAGTTCTGCTGATAATTCATTGCCTTTGCATTACTTTTTGCTGCCATGCCAGCGTGCACATATACTCATTTTTTTTAAATTGACTTGGATGTGCTGACCAACATTCGCTTTTTACAATCTGAAATTAGTATGTAAACTAAACAGCGAGCACAGACAGTAAAAGGCCCCAGTACCAGAATATGAGCCACTTCGTGTCACATATCAATTACCCTACAGTAAACAACCCCTATTTTCCAGTGTATTCTGTTATGTATACACCACTAATATTATGTAACTTTCATTAGTAATTTCCTGCCAAAAATGTGTTAAAAACATTCACAAATTTCAATGAACTGCACCTTTGTGCTGGCACTATGGTCTGGTTTCAGGAAGTGTATCTGCTGTGTGAATATGCCCTAATTCTAACTTTGTTTACCCTATAGATTTCTATGGCCCCCATCATGGAATGCAGTGGCATCAGCTGGGAGACATTTTTGCAAGGTTTTGTGACAGATACCACAAACAGAGGCCATCATCATGGTGTGAATGAGGCCTCACTGGTAACTGAATCCTATGAGCTACATATAAACTGTACAATAGAAGATACAAATTGTATTCCTAGCAGCATAAAGCGGACACCATTCTGTTATTAATTCAATTTTAATACAATGTTCTTACCATCAGTATGCCTGCAAAGGAGGATAAAATCATAGCTTCTCTCTCTATCCGATTTGGGTATTTACGATGATTTAAAGCCAGCTTACTAAAAAAGAAATATATTTCAATTGATTTTGTGATAGTCAAAAGCTGTTAACTATACAAATAAACAATTACATTGTTTAATTACCAAATTTTTAAGGAACCACAAGTTTTAGAACTACCCCCAACAAATTAAGCAAGTAATCATAGACACCAGGGTAACTATTGAAGGTGCAGAGGCTGTAGTCACTTTTTCCCTTTAGGCTGGAGAGGCAATGAACTTCCTTTATGAATATTAGTGTCTTGTCTGTACTCTGACCCTGTTGTCTGTAATTTATCCTCAGCTTTGTCACTATGTCTAGTACCCCTATGCTGTGACATCACTGCAGTAATTATCTTTGGTTGTCCAGGGGTTTTAATATGCTGTGGATCTGGGATTTGGCCAGAAATGTCCAAGGAGCGTGATTGTGTTCTTCTCTGCAGATCTAAAGTGTAACGTAAAGTCGAAGTAAAAGAGGAACAAGAGAGACCAGCAAGCCTGATGGGGATGGAGCTTTTGCGCGGACTGGAGGCAAAGAAGATTTTTGTGGTGTTTGAAGATAGTCACTGGATGCTATGTGCCTTCTAATAAATTACGCAACTCCTCAAGCGCCAACTTGATGGCCAAGAGCTTGTGGACTCCGATAGTATAATTTCCCTCAGCAAGGGAGAAGGTCCTGGAAAAGACCTGTAAACTATTTCTTGGATAAAATGGCTTTTCTCCACACATGTAAGAAGGGTTTTTTAGTATCCGACTGGTATAAGACAGAGACAGATGAGAATGCTGCTTTTAGGCAAGAGAAAGCATCTTCCACTTCAGGAGTCCATAACTTTGGGCTACTGCCCTTTTTAGTCAGAGCAACTATGGGGATCACCAAAGTAGAGAAACAATATATCTTAAAAAGGGCAAGCTAGTCCATTCAGATGGATTCTATAATTTTGCATAGAGTCCATTCTCTCTCACACATCATAAGACAATGCAGACATGGAGCCGATGGGTATTGATTAGAACACCAAGATATCATCAAAATCTAGATCTCAGGAAACCTTGCTTACAAAATTCTTGAACCACTGCATGGGTATTACACAGATGAAAGTGCACTCTTCCCTTCTCTTATTCGGACGAGGTTATAAGCCCCACGAAGGTCGAGTTTGGTGACAACTTTCGCACCCTGTAGCCTATTGAAATGTTAAGAAATTCAGGTCAGGGGATACCAATTCTTGATTGTTATTTTATTCAGGCCCCTGTAATCGATGCAAGGTTGGAGCGACCCATCCTTCTTCTCAACGAAGAATCCCACAACAGCCAGATAGGAGGAATTGCAGATAAAGCTTGTCTGAAGATTCTCCTTAATGTAGGCCAACATAGCTTGGGTTTTGGACAACAACATGGTATACACTATTCCGCAAGGTGGAGTGGTACCCAGTATGAGCTTGATTGGGCAGTTGTAGGGCCTATGTGGAGGAATGCTCTCAGCTTTTTTTTTTCATAGAAAACATCCACAAATTCCTTATAAGGGGTAGGAAGTCCAGGAGGCAGATGCTAGTGGGAGATAAAGGTGGCAGGCCGAACTGGATGAGGTGGAGAGAGGCACAAGGTTAGACAGTGCTTGCTCTAACTTGAAATGTTGCCTGTTCTCAAGTACTGGTGCATGAATACAGTACATAACCATGGAAGGCCCAAAAGCACAGCAAAGGTGCATCAAACGTAAAAGGAAATTTTTTTCCTTGTGGAGAGCACTAACTTGTATAGTATACTGAATATAGCCAATGAGGACATCTGCATTGATGGAAGAAATAATCAGTGTCTTCACCAAGCAAAACACTAGCAGGCGGTAGTGGGACACCAAAGACGGATAAATGAAGTTAGGCAGAGGCCACAAAACTGCTTTTGCTTTCACCGGCATGGTCAGATGTTGTGAGGAAGAGTCTCTGCCTAGGGTCACTTCTCCCATGAAGCCTAGATGCTTGAGACTAGACAGTCTCTCAAAAAGTGTGATTTTCCCCTGCAGTTGAGGCACAAGTTAAGACTGCATCTGTGGGTACATTCCTCTTCAAATAGACAAATCCTTTCTACTTGCATGGATTTTTTATGCAATACTGCAGATGGAAGCAGCAAAGGTTCTATAAATACAGGAGCCATATAAGGAACACTGCGTGGCCGGGACTTTTCTCTCTGCTGGCAAAGCTATCCTTTCTGATATCGATTCTTGTGGCCAAGGTGATAAGGTCATCTAGATTTGAGGGGATCTCAACCAGCCAGTTCATTTTTAATTTGTCCCATGAGACCTTCCCAGAAACGGCCTTGTTATTCCAAGATATCTCTTAGGCCAATGTACAAAATTGACTGACATATTGTCCCACCGTGGATTCATCTTGGCGCAAGTGGAGCAGAGTTGACACAGCATAGGAAGCATGCCCAGGCTCTTCAAAAGACCTTCTGGAGAGCACTCAGGATATATTTTAGAATTGTCGACAATGGATACCCTCATTCCCAGAGGGGTGTGGATCAGGCCAGGGCTTCGCTAAAGAGCAGGGAGATGATGAAAACAACCTGGGCTCGATCCAAAATAAATTGATTTGCCAGGGTCTCAAAATGGATGCTAAATTGGTTTGGAAAGCCTTGGGCATCCATCATAGCGAGATGGCAGTGGCATATGGACTGGGGTTACTAATGGCACCTGTAGGCAGAGCTACTGCTGGAGAGACATGCTGCTACGTTCTGAGGCATGTCAAAAAGTTGCTCTTGGTGTGCATCTTGTCATGTTACTTCAGCAGTCACATCACGTGCACCTAGTAGAGGCACAAATCCAGTTGTACTATTACTAGCATCATTAGTAGACAAGTGGTGAATCTGCTGGGTTGACCAGGAGAGTTCATAATAACCACCCCATGATGCAGAGTCTAAGAAATCCCTAGTTTTCACCAGAGCCTTACACAAGGCAGGATGAACCTGGCTGCCAGGAACTCTCAGCTAAGGTGCAAATGAAGTACCAAGAGACAGGCAGAGACATGGGTGAGGTACAGGCAGATGATCAGGGCAGGCAACGCTCTAGCAGAGCAAGAAGTCAGACACAAGATCAGAGTGGGCGGTAGGCAGAGCAGAAGTTGGAAAACTAAGCCAATACACAATGATAATAAAAAGCACACTGAAAACACAGGCTAAGCGCACGGATAATTGCCAGAGAAGGCAGAGGGAGTTGTCCACAAAAGGGTTAAGGTGGCTGGCTATTGGGTGTCAGTGGTACGTACTGGCCCTTTAAATGGTAAAATCACTGTATGCAGTATGCATACATTATGATGCTGCTTTCATCATTCATTTCTGTGACATCACTGTGAGCTATATGCATGTATTGTTATGCTGCTTTTATTATCATTGTTCTGTGACATCACTGTGAGCAGTATGAATGTATTATAACGCTGTATTTATCATCATTGTCCTGGCTAGCTGTGAGCCGACAAGAGTATGAGAATAAGGAAGGCGGTGGTTGCGGACGTCCTCCTCATTAATTTTTATGGAAGTTTTGAATATAGTGTGTGCACTTGGCTATATTTGGGAGCTCCCATAGAAGTGAATGTGGAGGATGTCAGCAAGCGCCAGCTTCCTCTTCCCTTTGCATTGTCAGCTCACAGCTAGCTGTGAGCCGCCAATTGAGCCACTAGACTCTGCTTTATGGGAATAACCCTTTAACGAACATTAGCTCTGACATCCTCATATTGTGATGTTGTGGTTATTATAACCATAGTTGCCAACTTTTGAAACTGAAAAAGCAGGAGATTGTAGAGGGTGGCGCGCAGAGCGCGCCGCGGCAAATAATTGCATGGACACGCCCATTTTGTCAGTGTGCTACGCCCCTTCAAAAAGGCACACCCACTCCACCTAACTGCATAACGGCTTTGGAAGAAAGCCAGGTAGATGCCCTTATAGCCAGGTAGTAGCCCCCCCATAACCAGGTAGTGCCCCCTTACAGGCAGGTAGATGCCCCCTTGTAGCCAAGTAGATGCCCCCTTGTAGCCAGGTAGATGCCCCCTCTGTAGCCAGGTAGAGCCAGCTCTGTAGCCAGGTAGAGCCAAATTTGTAGCCAGGTAGATGCCCCCCATTGTTAGCCCGTGTAGATGCCCCCTTTGTTAGCCAGGTAGATGCCCCCAATGTTGCCAGGTAGATGCCTCCTTTGTTGCCAGGTAGATGCCCCCTTTGTTGTCAGGTAGTGCCCCCTCTGTTGCCGGGTAGATGCCCCCTCTGTTGCCAGGTAGACCCCCATTGTAGCCAGGTAGTGCCCCCTCTGTTGCCAGGTAGTGCCTCCTCTGTTGCCAGGTAGTCCCCCCCATTGTAGTCAGGTAGTGCCCCCTCTGTTGCCAGGTAGACCCCCCATTTTAGCCAGGTAGACCCCCCCATTGTAGTCAGGTAGTTGCCCCTCTGTTGCCAGGTAGACCCCCCCATTGTAGCAGGTAGTGCCCCCTCTGTTGCCAGGTAGACCCCCCCATTGTAAGCCAGGTAGTGCCCCCTCTGTTGCCAGGTAGACCCCCCCCCCCCATTGTAGCCAGGTGGAGCCCCCCTATAACTAATAAAAATAAAATAATAAAAGCCACTTACCTCACCAGCCTCCTGCAGCTCCGGACATCTCCCGGCCGGCTGAGTAGTCTCAGCGTCGCAGGGGAGTGAGTGCAGCCGCGTGTCACTCCCCCTGCGACACTGACCTGTATGTACGGCGCACGCCGGCGCTGTACATACAGAGGGAGAAGGGAGGAGGGGAACGATCCCTCCTGCCTTCTCCCTGTACTGCTGACTGACTGTGCGGCTGCGGCCGCACAAGTCAGTGAAACTCGCCGGGCGGTGAGCGGCCGCTGCGGCCGCTTCACCCGCCTGTAGGAGCGGCCCGGCGGCGCCAGAGTAGCGCACCAGCGCTACTCTTGCGCCGCGGTCCCCCCGCTGACTGCTGGCGGCGGGAGGAATGCCAACTCTGTCGGGAGGGTGGGGGGAACCCCCATTAGCGGGACCCTCCCGAGAAAAGCGGGAGAGTTGGCATGTATGATTATAACTGTTCAGGGACATCACTGAATACTATGATTTTATAGTGTATTCCCTGAAGCGTACTGCGTGCTGGGAGAAAGAAGTGGCATGTCACTTCTTTCCAGCGTTTAAAAGTAAAGTGAATGCGGGCTGGCACAGAGCACTTTAGGATTATGCACTGGCCAGTGCATACTTCTAAAACACCCGGCGTATGGTGGCACGCACAGTACACACCGCTATACGCCAGCTATAAGCCATGTGAATTCACCTTAAGTGTTAAGTAAACTTTCTGTATTTTATATATTTATAAAACATAGTAATCAGGGCTGATTATAGGCTATATAATGCCCTGGATAGACAGTGTTTTTGTAACGGTGGAAGTCAGGTATGTGGATCCTCTGGATCACCGTCAGCAAAGGTGTAGATGCAGACCACGCCAGGTCGCCAACCCCTGTCATGGCTGCTCACAGTAACAGCCAATGTGCCAGACAGTGGACAGCCAGAACAGACAGAGGTGAGGGGTCACAGGCAGGTGCAACCGTAGACAAATAGCAGCATCCCAGGCAGAGAGCAGACAGGCATCTTGACCTTGGAGGGCCACAGCAGGAATACAGGTGGTCAGCAGGGGGAGAGGTGGGCAGGATTGCACCAGACGGGTACAGTACAGTTACAGTAAGATCCAGCCATGGATCCCGCCAAGGTGCCATTGCCCAGTATGGCGGATCTTACGACCATTGTTGCCCAGCAGTCCCAGCAACTGGCGCAACAGGCGCAACAACTGAACCAGTTGACCGCCATGATGCAGCAGCTCATCGCCGCCCAAAAGCAGCCTCCGCTGCCTCCCATGGTTACTCCAGCTCCGGCGGTTCCGCTGGCCCCATTGGGCCCCAAGCTCCGGCTTCGCTCCCTTCCAAGTTCAATGGAGACCCGAAGCTCTGCAGGGGATTAATCACCCAATTTTCATTGCACATGGAGCTGATGGCCAACTAGTTCCCGACCGAATGGTCAAAGGTGGCATTTGTGGTTAGTCTGCTCTCCGGGAAGGCCCTGGCGTGGGCTACACTCCTCTGGGACAGGAATGATCCTGTGATGGTGGACCTGCAGGCCTTCCTCAAGGAATTCCGCAGTGTGTTCGAGGAACCTGCTCGTGCATCATCTGCTGAGACCGCGCTCCTGAACCTGCACCAAGGGGACTCCTCGGTGGGAGATTACGGTGTCCAGTTCCGCACCCTGGCATCAGAACTGACCTGAAATGAGGCCGCCTTATGTGCCACTTTCAAGAAAGGCCTCTCCTGTAGGGTAAAAGACGCACTGGCTGCGAGAGATCTCCCGACTTCACTGTCCAAGTTGATCCATTTGCCCACTCGTATCAACGTGTGCTTCACTGAGAGGGAAGAGGAGCTCCGTCAGGAACATGATTCCGTTCGGCCTCGTCCATTTCCACACCTGGCTCCGGTGTTCCAGAGACCCCCACTGCCACTTCCACAGTCCTCCGGCGAGGAACCTATGCAGGTCGACAGAGCTCACCTCTCCGAGCAAGACCTGTCCCGATGTCGGGGAGAAAATTTGTTCCTGTATTGCGCCAGTTCCGAGCACTTCCGCAGGGACTATCTGTTACGCCCCAAACAAGTGGGAAACGCTTGTACCTAGGCTTCGAGGGACAGGCGTCCCTAGGTACAAGTTCCCCCTCTCCGCACCTGACTATGCCGGTATGGGTTGTGATGGACACGGGCCTCTCATTCCAGGCCCCAGCTTTCTTGGACTCCGGCTCTGCTGGGAACTTCATTCATACCTCCGTGGTGACGCAGTATCGCCTTCCAGTAATCCGCCTAGGGAAGCCACTGGTGATCTCTTCGGTCAACGGGGAGCACCTGAGTGATTACATCTTGTATGCTAACAAACCGGTGTCTATCCAGATGGGGACCCTGCATAAGGAGAGGATCGAGTTCTATTTTCTATTCCGGTCTTCTTCGGCGATTCTTTTGGGGCTGTCATGGCTGCAACACTATGCCCATACGCTTGACTGGAAGACTGGAGAGGTCCTTCGCTGGGGACCGGACTGCATGAACCGTTGCCTGGTGGCACCTCGCCCGGTGCTTCCCACCTCTCTGCCCGTGCCTCACAAACCGTTACCTGGACTACCCGCAGCATATCAGGACTTCGCTGACGTATTTTCAGAAAAACAAGCGGAGACCCTTCCTCCTCACCAGTTGTATGACTGCGCGATGCCTGGAACCAGTACTCCCAGGGGCATGGTCTATCCTCTGTCTGTGCCTGAAACCCAAGCTATGTCGGCCTATATTCAGGAGAACCTCCAGAAGGGATTCATTGGCAAGTCCTCCTCTCCGGCTGGTGCGGGATTCTTCTTCGTGGAGAAGAAAGATGGCTCCCTGCGGCCTTGTATTGACTATCGGGGACTCAATAAAATCACCGTGAAGAACCGATATCCTTTGACACTGATCACAGAGCTATTCGACCGGCTTCGCAGAGCGAAGATCTTCTCCAAGCTGGACTTTTGGGGTGCCTACAATCTCATCCGCATCCGAGAGGGGGATGAGTAGAAGACTGCCTTTAATACACGGTACGGGCACTTTGAATACCTGGTCATGCCCTTTGGGCTGTGTAATGCCCCAGCAGTCTTCCAGGAGTTCATGAATGACATCTTCAGGGACCTCCTCTATACCTGTGTTATGGTTTACCTGGATGACCTCTTGGTATTCTCTGCCACTTTGGAGATTCATTGCGTCCATGTTCGCCAGGTGCTGAGACGTCTACGTGCTAACCACCTCTATACCAAGTTAGAGAAGTGCCTTTTCCACTAGACCAGCCTTCCATTCCTTGGCTACATCATCTCGCACAGGGGTTTACAGAGGGACCCTGCGATGCTGTCTGCCATTCTGCAGTGGCCTAGGCCGGTGGGCCTACGGGCCATATAGCGTTTTCTGGGCTTCTCCAAATATTATCGGCAATTCATCCTGCATTATGTTGGTGGTGCCTGTTGTAGCGTGTACTAAGAAGAACACCAACCCTAGGCAGTGACCGCCGGAGGCCGAAGAAGCATTCACTAAACTAAAAGCAGCTTTCGCCTCCGCACCCATTCTGACCCAACCTGACACCGAGAAGCCCTTCTCGGTTGGGGCCGGCGCAGTTCTCACGCAAAAAGAGCCTAAAGGGAAGATGGTCACCTGTGGCTTCTTCTCCAAGACATTCTCCCCGGCGGAGAAGAATTACACCATCGGGAACAGGGAGTTGCTGGCCATCAAGCTGGCTTTGGAATGGCGCTATCTCCTGGAGGGAACACAGCATCCCATCACTATTTACTCCGACCACAAAAACCTCCAGTACCTCCAATCGGCCCAACGACTCAATCTGCGCCAGCCAGGTGGTCCCTCTTTTTCTCGCGCTTCGACTTCCAGATACATTTTCGGCCTGCAGAGAAGAACGTCAAGGGTGACGCCCTCTCCCGTGCCTCCGATGTGATGGGGGTGGAGGAGTCCCGGCAAAAAATAATATCTCTATGAACACCTGATCTCTGCGGCGCCGGATGGATCTCCGGGATGTTCTCCTGGGGGAAGGACATACTTTACGTCTGCACTCGCAGGAAAATTTTGAGGAGTGGGGACATTGCTCTTAGTGGCCGGTTACCAGGTGCTCGCAAGTTGTTTCTCCTGATTCTCCCCGTGTTTTACTATATGGCCACGGACCTTGCTAAGGACGTCAGGGAATTCGTAAAGTATTGTGTTACGTGTACCCGTGACAAGACTCCTTGCCACAAACCCGCGGTTTTGCTGCAGTCTCTGCCTATCCCCAGGACTCCTTGGTCTCATGTGGCGATGGACTTCATCACCGACTTCCTCAATCCATCGGGTAACCACTGTCATCTGGGTGGTCACGGACCGTTTTTCGAAGATGGCGCATTTTGTCCCTTTGCCAGGGTTATGCTGACCATTTGGAACCAGACGCACCAGTCTCTGCATCAAGCTTCTGCATGCATGAAGACCCAGGCGGACAAGATTAGAAGGCCTACCCCGGTCTTTTCCCCTGGTGACAAAGTGTGGCTATCCACCAGATATATTCGGTTCAAGGTTCCCAGTTACAAGCTAGGTCCCCATTACGTAGGACCGTTCGAGGTACTCAAGCGCATCAACCCGGTTGCCTATAAATTCCGGCTCCCACCTACCATGCGTATTCCAAACTCCTTCCATGTCTTCTTGTTAAAACCTGTAGTCCTGAACTGCTTTTCCCGGAAGATTGCACTCTGTATTGGAAGCTGGCCACCAACTTCTTCGCTGCTAAGAGTATTTCTGGACCGTGAAGGAGACGTTCAGGGGAAAACGGCACTTCCTTATTGACTGTAAGGGTTAGGGCTGAAGAGAGGTCATGAGAGTTGGAAGACAACATCTTGGACTGTGAGTTGGTGCAGAAGTTCCTCCGGGCCAGAAAGAAGGGGAGGCCAAAGGGGGGGGGGGTCTGTTAATGGCGAATGGCGCTGCAGCCCGCAAGTCGGGCGGCGGGTGCATTCGTAATCCTGTATGCGCCCAGTGCTGGGAGCAAGTGGCGCAGCGGTCTGTGTATCGGGCCACGGGCGCACTCTTTCCCCAAGGTGCATATACTCACCCAGCCGCGCTCCAGTCCATCCGCATCCTCCTGCTAGCCGGTGCACGTGTCCCTGTCCCTTAGGGCGCGCGCGCACCGTCTCGCTCAAATTTAAAGGTCCAGCGCGCCGGTAACTGGTGATTGCCGGCCGCTGACCCTATATTAAGGCTCCTCCTCCAACTTGACCTTGCTGGATCTTTACCGCTCTATGCCTACTGAGAAAGCGTTCCGTAGCTCCGTTTGTGATTGCCGTGTATTGAACCTTTGACTCTCGTCCTCCGACCACGAACCTTCACCGCCTGCCCTGACCTGCCTGCCTGTCACCGACTATGTGTTTGCCAGACGACTTGGTACCTCGGCTGGCACCTACAGGTCTTCTTCCGCAAGCTAGTTGCGTCAGGGATAGTGACTGGTGGAATCTGCAGCAGGCATGTCCATCCGTTTGCGGCGGCTCTGGTGAACATACGGGATCCACTTAAATACTCCCGCTCCCTGGCCGGCTTGTACCATACGCTTTGACCGGTGGTCCAGTGGTACCTCTACCAGCTCATCTGTTTCTAATGGGGAGGGGTTTGAGGCTGTTATGTGTGGCAGCTATAATCACGGGAGACCTGGAGTACTATTGCCAGAAGAACAATGAAGGAATGTAGAACGGATTAGCTTTCCTGTGGGATCCTCTACCCTGTGATCAATGGGACTCTTTTTGCGGAAAGAGTTTGATAGAGGAAAACTGCAGAGGCTTTTATAGATGGAAGACAGGCAGACGGTACTTGGAAACCAGAGCTGGATGGATTAAGTTCTCAGAGGAATCGGAGTCCAGAATGGCATGGACTTTAAACGTAAAGCCAGAAGCAGAAGAGTAGAAATAGAGTGACTCGTGTGGTCAGACGAGGAACAGAGACATCGTCACCCAGGGTTGCCTCACCCACGAGGCCTAGACAAGAGGGTTTCCAGGGTGCAGTCAGGCGGACTGCACCCTGGAATAGGTTCACCTGCATAGGTTCATCTTGAAGAAATACGGATGCCGGAAGAGGAAGACTTGGGACGACAGGTGCAACGCGATGAAGACTGTGAGGCGTAGTCTGCTGGCAAAGCTCTAAGGGTGCGTTCACACTGCAAGGGATAAATACCGGTCGGTTTATCCGGCCGGTATTTGTCCGGTTTTGCGGGCGCCCTCGGCTGTGGGGGGGGGGTGGCTTTTCTCCGACAATTGAGTGGAGAAAGACCTCCACCTCCCATTGAAGGTTTTTTGTTCAAATTCTTCCGGGATACCGGTCGGAAAAAGAATGAACATGCTCAATGTTTTTTTTGAGCGGCCCACGGGCGGAGAAATAAACCCGTGCAGTGGGGACTGCTGCACGGGTTTTCCATAGAGCACCATTGTGCTCATTTTCGCCCGGTTTTTCAGGCAGCTGCCAATCCGCAAACCGCCTGGAAAAACCGTTCCGATAACCCTCTTGCCGTGGGGGACATGCCCTAAGTATCTCTACTGAAAAACAGATGCAAATCCTGGTTGCTAATCGTGAGGTTGTCCTGGGTAGTATGGAGGTCACGACAGACCAGCTGTCCTTGATTCGCCCGGCGAGGCACTCACAGAAGGCCACCACAATTGCTTCATTATTCCAGGCAAGCTCAAAGGCCAGTCTTCATAATTGAATGGCGTGGAATCGCCTTGTCTGAAGTGGAGTAAAGAAGATGCAGCAGAGGTATTGTGCCCAGGCTCTTCAAAGACTTTATGCAAGGCTCAAGAATTCCTCAAGATCCACTCTCAGCAGGTCCTTTCTTTCACCCACAATACCATACCCGTGGGGTGAGAGCCCCAGGCCAAGGCTTCTCCAGAGAGCAGGCTGACTATGTAAGCCACTTTGGCTCGATCAGACAGGGATTCATGTGTCAGGACCTAAAAATGGATGGTGCACTGATTAAAAAACCTGTGACATGTCTTGGGATCACCGTAGTAATGGACAGACAGAGGCAGATGAAGGCTGGGACTGGCAAATCGTCCAACGGAGCTGGGAGTTACTACTGGTGCAGGTACAGACGTAGCACGTCATGCGGAGACATGCGGTAAAGGACTGAACCATTTGAAAAAGTTGCTTTAGACGGACACTATGATGGGTGACTGGCTGTGACATGCTGGATGTCAGGCAGGGTCATATCGGTAGGATACATGGTCAGTTTGTACTGTAAAGGTGGAATCGGGTTATGTGGTTTCCCTCTGGATCATTCTCTACACTCAGGGTCATATCGGTAGGATACATGGTCAGTAGTTTGTACGTAACGGCTGTAAAATTGGGTATGCTGGATCACTCTGGATCACTGCAAGCGAAAGCATAGATGTAGACCACGCCAGAGAGCTGAGTCTAAGGGGCCTCCAGTCTTCACCTGAGCCCACTGTAAGGCCAGATGGACGTAGCTGCGGTGAACCCCCAAGTCACTACCCCTGCTGTGGCTACTCGCAGTTAGAACCAAAGTGCTGGAAGGAGGACAATGGGAATAGGCAGAGATGATGGATCACAGGCAGGTGATGCCGTAGGTAGTAGCAGAGTCCCAGGCAGGTAGCAGACAGGCATATCGGCACGTAACAGCAGTACTGGTAACAGGCTGATGTAACGGCAGATAAGAGCAGTACAGAAACACTAATGGCAGGAGGTCAGGATCAATGTGATAACATCAACAAACTGGCAGGAAGTTCTGTAAGTTCAAGGTGGTAAAGGGTCATTGGCCAGTAAATAGGTGCAGTCTCTTTAAATCTTGGTGAGCCAGCGTGCGCAAGCTAGGGAGGACGTGTGCGAGTGTGGGACGCCGGCAGAAGTGAGGACTGGAGCAGTGGCCGGGACAGATGAGTACACGCTGGCAGAGGGGGCAGACCGGGGACAACGGTATGGACTCTGACAGTGTTATGTGCATTTTTCTCCATTGATGCATGTGTATATATGTACATGTGTATCATGTATAAATATGTTTGTAATTTGTTTACAATCTTCATGTGTATTATGTGTATGTATGTGTTTATTGTGTGCATGTATGTGTGTGCAAGCAATGTTTATTTTAGCAATGCTACAGTATATACCAGAATGTATGCAGTATAACAGTACTAAGTTTATGATCACTATCAAATGTGAGTACAATATTATGTATTATGAATATGTACAATATTTGTGTTTTTATGAGTTTGCTTTACTAGTGCTCCAGGTGAAGGAGCAGCTCTGCTATTGGACTCTCCACCATAGCACATTATGAGGGTTGATTTGTTGTAAGCATTTAATGGATACCTAGATGCCTGGATAGAAAAATATTACCATTTATGTCTTAGATTCCTGGAGATAGGTCATTAAACCAATAACAGCCATATAATTATTTTATAATCGTTTGCATTATCTCTGAGCTAATGGTTCTCAGGTTTCAGTGCTCAGTGCACATCCACATGACAAATAAAATTTACTCATCGAATTCTGCCATTGAGAACTGCATTTCTCGAGTTTTTCACATTGTATTGCAGGTGGATTTAAGGTAGTTTTTTTACTTGTGGTTTACAGTCATAAGCGAGTCCCGTTCATTTCTTTGTGGTTTTGGATGCAATTCCGCGCAAAAAAACATAAACAAAAGTTTTAGGTGCGTTATACACAAGATTTTTTAGCCATCGCACATTTTTCAACCCACTCACCTCCCACCCCCGGAAAGAAATGTTGTAAGTAGGGAAGAGAGATTATTATTATACAAAGTGATAATCGGCAAGATTTTTAGGCGTGATCAGGATTTTTCACGATTCACGCGATATTTGTTGGTGACAATCTGCAGATAATCTATTATCTAATCGCGCACTTTTTCGGCAATTCCTGTCTTTTTTTGCGGGCCTGCAATCTAGCTTTTAGAGCTTAGAGCAGGGTGAGCTGAGATGGGTGGCGACATCATGGACTGTGATGTACAGACTACAACTTAATTATCTTCACTATCACCACTTTATAGATCGCAATCACAGTGCTGCACACCCCCTACATTTCCTCTGCTTCTCCGGTTTCTTATACCACCCTTCCAGTTGCTCTCCGTTCTGCTTATGATATTCGGTTTACCTTGTCTCTGTCCATCAGTTTCCGCCAATGCCACGGCTCTATTGTTTTCACACGTTGACACGGTGGCCAATTCTCTGGAAAATGCGTACGCGGACAATCAGGCACATTCACTACCCTCACAGTGTTAAGAGGGCCTCTGAGAAAAAAAAAACCATCTTCTTCAGGCTAGCATTATCTATATCCCTAATTACTAACCCCCACCTGCTTTTTCACACCTATCGGTCAATCCACACTAGGGCAACTCACAAGGCACTTATCTAGTAAATCACCGTTGTACTTTGTCTCTGGGTGGCAGGGTCACCCAAAAACTTTATATGTAACCACCTCCTTTTTATGTAACATGGCTGGACAGTGTAAAAACACTGAGCATACTTCTTAACCTTTGTCTCTCCCCATACACCTTAATAGTTTGTTAGCTCTCGGCTGAAGGGTCCTCACACCTTGTGTCTCATTTGTAAGTTTTTTTGAATGTGTAATGTCTTTGTATGATATACCCTCTATTATTGGAAAAGTGCTGACGGAATATGTTGGCTCGCTTATATAAATAACTGATTATTATTTTTTTATGTGTATTTTGGGTTTTGTCATTGACTGGGAAAAAATAACATGACCTCATTTTGCATAGAATAGCATTTCCTTGTTCACGCGCTCAGCAGAGTTTCAGTGTTCTCACCTTAGAGCATGGACGTAGTGCTATGTCTTTCTCAATATCAAGCTACAGATCACAGACACACAGTTTTCTCATTTTAATCATACAGACTACTGTGCTTTTTGCTGTGAAACATTAGAATATAGGTTAGATTAGAGAATTCAGTTCCTAGTTAGTTAGACAGAGACGTTTTTAAAGAAGCAATCTAGTAGCTTATACAGCCGCGGGGGAGGGTGAAGGGGGCTGTGCAGGACCCGAACAGACAAGACGAGCTGGCATTTGGATAAGAGGTGGTATTTGAGTCAATGCCAGACTCTGCTTTGAAACCTGCATTGCGTTATGGCATTTCTTTTGCCATCTTTCTGGCCAGACAACCATCGCTCCTGATGTGAAATTGTACCGTTTATTTTGTGCATCCCAAGTTTTTTTTTCCATTTAGAGACCAACCTTGTACTCAATTGGTATACAGAAAGTTTCTTGGTATACTGCTGGTGTATTTCTGTGGTGCAATAAACCAACCTTTTATTATCGTTTTAACTTTTAAATAGCTGTTTTTAACTTTGGTGCTGCCCAGTTTTGTTCAATAGATCGCCTCATTGTACTTAATTTTGGATACAGAAATTTTCTAAGTAATATAGTTGGTGTATTTCATTTGCGCAAAATCCTCCATTTTGTTATCTGTATAACTTGTATATATAGCTGTAATTTCTCTGTTGTGCCCAGTGTCGTTCAAAAGAGCCTACCTTGTTCATTATTTATAGGTTTCTGTAATTTTTCTAGTTTTGTTCTCGTGTGGTCATTGCTGCAATAAACGCAAGTTATCTTCCGTGGAACTTTTGATTGTTTTATTGCGCGCGTGTGAATCTCAGTTGTGGCACAGATAGCGAAACTGGGTTGTTAGTTTGTGATTACTTGTCTCTAGTCATAGTCCGTTCGGGGCGTGTGTATTTCACAACTGGGTTTGTTGGTAGGAACACTTGTTGATTGTGTCTTTCGGTTATTCACATTCTCCTGTCTCGCTGTCTCTGGGTGGGCTCCTTGTTAATCATGTCGGGGGCGTATTCCGTTGGGGGGGGGGGAAACACAGCCAACGGGCCGGACCACGCGGCCGCTCGACACTCAACACACCAGCACAAGGCGGGCAGACGTACTCGGCGGGAGAGCCAGGTCTAAGCAGCATGCAACCCAGCAACGGAGACTTCAGGCGAGCAACAGGAACTGGGCTGTGTGGGTGACTCGTCGCCTCTTACGGCTCCTCACGCCCATCTGGCCGCACCGAGCCCCCGCACGCCGACACAGGGGACGCACCGTTTCCACGCGGTTCCCACCTGCTCCGGCACACTTCACTTCCCATGCCAGCTCTGTGCACATGCGAAATCACTCCCTCTCGCTGTCGCCCCCACGTCCGGATCACCTCACCCGCTGTTGCTCACCTTCTGCACCAGGTTCCTCTTTTATCTCTACTATGGAGGCAACAGTGCTCCCATGGCTTGTCCCACTCCACCACCACGACGACCGACTCGCTCACGGCCACGCAGCGATCGGCAACAGCGACGGGGCCTGCGAAACCCAGGGCTGCTCCACGCTGCGCACGTCCTTACTGCGGACTCAGCAACGGCCAGCCACACACGGGCCACGCACCACCTAAGAGGGGCCCGGAGGACATCCGAGAGAAGCGCAGGCTGCAGTGACAGAGCACGGGGACCGAAACCACCTGGAGCACCATGACGGGAGAGCTCACCGGCACTCACCACACTGAGACGCTGGCACACCCCCGCAAAACACCCCACACCGGCAAGCCACGTGACATAGCCACGAGCGCGGAAACGCACCCGACAACGAGAAAACGGACTCTCCTCAAGCCGCGGACGGGACGGTGCCGCAGCCACGCACCTCACCCCCACCGAAAAGACGAGCAGGACGGGTGGAGAGTGACACAGGGTACGACCGACGGGACACGACGCACCTACCACAGCACCGTGCCCCGCGGCTTGGCTGAGATCCGCGCTACAGAGGAACCCCATAGCCGAGTCGCAGTCACGCACGCGCCATCACCCCGCCCATCCTCTCCTCCGTATCGGGGGGGGGGGGGGGGGGGGGGGGGAGGGGGGGGTCGCATCCCCCACTACGCCCTCATCAGTGCAGAGCCACGCCAGATACGGCCAGGTGCGCAACCCACCCGTCAACCACTACCAACGTGACACGAACAGCAGCCCGCGACGCATAAGCAGAAAGCACGCGAATCGCCCTCACTGCACTACCTGGGAACGACGGCAAAGACTCTTGAATTCACGGGACACCACCGGACACAGCCGGGGGGGGGGGTCTTCGAGGCACCTACAGGAGTGAAGCCCAGCACGCCAAGCGCAATCAACAGCCGCGGGCAGGTCACGGCAGAGACAACACCAGTCACACAACAGAGCAAGAGAGGCAGACACAACACACGACCGGACACGGAACCGGACGAACTGCAGCGCGCGCGGCTGCCGACGGACGTAGAGGAGAGAACAGCAACACGCCAGAACAATAACGCGGGCGACAGGGAGAATACACACTCCCTACCACGTACACGGGGCACTTACACGAAGCACGGACCGTACGCGATAGATGCACGACGCGCACAAGAGTCAACAAGAGACGCATTGCCCACATAGACCAACAATGGGCGGAGGTAGAACAGACCCACACACAGCCCAGGCAGGACCGACGGCACCGGAGACGGGGAGAGAAGTGTGAAACGCAAAATCACTAAGCACGCGCAACAACAGTAAAGGAGAAGAGAACACTAAGTCCTACAACGTGCTGAGCATACGGACAAAAGGGAAATGGAACACGCGCACCGCTCACCTGGTTACCACACTTGCATATGCACTCACTCCTTAAGCGCGCCGTAGAGACGAATCGACACAGACACGGCAACGACACACCGGTAAGTCAACGGCGCACACTAGACAACCAACACGCACATACGTCGCGAAGAGAGCACTGGGGGAGAACACCAAAGCAAAAAGCTCACACACTCGCCACGGGAGAAGACAAACGTCCGCGTTCAGAGCACCACCACCAGTCAACGGCGTTCAGAGCGGCCATGAGCCCGTGCATGGAGAGAGCCACAGGCCAGAGAAAGACACACAGGAGTGCGCACCCGCACCACAATCTGCACGAAGGTCGACAGCACTACTCAACACGCGCATCAAACAAACTGGGTATGGTCGAACAGGGTACCAAACAGACAACACGAGAGCGAAGTCCCGGACAGACAGCAGGAGCGGTAGGCACACAGCGGACGGGCATAAGACACTCAGCCGCAGTAGACATCACACACGCCGCAACATCCGGTCGCACTCCCCTCCCCGTGCGGCTCGTTACACGCACGGCGTACTCATTCCTTTCTCACCTCGCCCTCCTATGGCATCGTAGCACCATCCACTAGACCGCAGAAACACCCCTCACACATCAACCCAAGAACCCACACATGCCACTGCACCGCATAGCTTCCACACGTCTACACAGGGTCACCACATCACACGCCGAGACCTGATATCCTCGGCTCCGTGCAGCACCCAGTGACGCGCACCGCGGACTGTCTCTCCTGCTGCCCCGGTCTATCTTTGAACTCCCTATCACATATGCGCTCTCTCCCCTTTTTTTTTTTGTTTTTGGTCTCTCCGTTCGCTGACCCTCACTTACCCCCTGCTCCCCGTCATCAACCCGCTGACTGTACTATCTGCGTCTATTGGGGGGGGGACCTCTGCATTGTCTCCCCGCAGTGTCTGTCCCTCGCCTTCTCATATTTGCTTACCCTGCTCCAATCGCCATCTCTCCCTCCCCTTCTGCTGCCTCACTCTCCCGGCTCCACCTTCTCTGCTCTGCCCCTACTCTGGTCCTCCCTTCCCCCTTCTCTCTCCCTCCATTCCTCTGCCCTCGTCCTTACCCAGCCCATCCCCCTCTTGCTTCCTCTCTAACTCCCCCACATTACTCGCCCCTGACCACTCACTCCCCTCTCCCTCCCCCTGCTCCTCTCCCCTTCCCCCCATTTTTTTTTTCTCACTCCTCTGCTCACCTTCCTGACTGCTCCCTCACTCCCTCCTCCAACTACCTCCCCATCTACCTATCCCTTTCTCTGCCCTCTTCTCCTCCCCTCCTCTCTCCTCCCCCCCCCCAACTGACCCTCTCCCCTCCCTCCCCGCACCCCTCCTCCCACCTGTCTGTTTCCTCCTCCCGTTCATTCCCCTGTCTCCACGGTTCCTGCCTCTCTTCTCTCTCCTTCTCTCCTCTACCCCCTCTTCTCTTCTCTTTTCCTCACTCCCTGCACACTCCTATCCTCCTTCCCTCCTGCCTTTGCCCCCTTTCCTTACCACACTGCCCCCTTCACCCCACATGACTGCCTCTCTCTCCTCTCTCCTATGCTCATCTTCCCCCCTCCCTTCCCCCCTTGCATTTCTGCTTGCTGGACCCTCCTCCTCTCCCCCCCGTTTCCCATCTCTTCTCAGTGTGGCGACTATACCCCTATGTATATCTCTCGCTCCTGGGCTCCATGCTTCCCCTCTTCTCACTCCCTATCCCTGCCTGACGTTGTCTTGCCTCCCTCGCTGGCCTTACCCCCTTACTCTCTCTCCCTCCTTTCCCTCTTCCTCCTGGCATCTCATCTCCGCTGCTCCCCCTCTCCTTGCAGGAAAATTAGAGGGATTTAAGAATAGCTGTGGATTTGCCGTCTTTCTATAAGAGACTATCAAAAACTCTTCCATTACTTCTTAAATTTTTATCTTTCTGAACATGGAGCGAAATGCAGGTGGTAATGCGGGCAAAGAGGGATGAAGGACTTGGAGGTAGAAGGTACGAGGAAAAGTTGCTCCTTTCCCAGTGCTGGCTGGACAACACGCCAAGACTCAGCGGAGCGTCGTTGCGGGACCGTTCAGTGCCTGTCATTCGCGTGGCGTAGTGCCCTGTGAATCTCTGTAACAAGAACAGCATCGCCAATCTGTTCTTCAGTGGTTAATGCAAAACTGCATCCAGCAGTCTTACTCCTACGTCTCGAAATCACGGCCACAAATGTCATCATCATCATTGTCAGATCTGTCCAATAATGAAGCGAAAGGCAGCCAAATGTCAATCGCTGTACCACCACTGTGGATAATCCTTTTTCTGATGACCTCCTTTGATGACAAAAGATCAGAGGCCATAAGAGGATGATTTTTCTTGCTCTGACGCCGAATCACTAAGGGCCATCAGAGGAGGTGAATGAAAGGCGGTCAATCGGCACAAATCCGAGGCGGTCAGAAAACAGCCCTTGCAGTGCCTGTTGCTTGTAGCCCGCAGCTCCAGGATGCAGATTGTCTGGACGAGGAATCACCTGTGTGAGGATGATGATGCCGGGGACATTTGCGGATTCAAACGTGGTCTTTACAGCAAGAATTTGCTTGGCGAGGCTTCATCACTGGAACGAGGAGGATGACGACGGGGTGGTAGTGTCAGTCGCGATCAGGCCTCAAAAAGGCGATTGAGGGCGGTCGCACAAGTCCGCTGAGATTATTCCATCGAGCACACGATCAGCGGAAACACGGCTCCTCGCTTATCGACCGCGAAAGGTCCCATGAACTCTCAAGCCTGGGCTGTTTTAAAGCATAGCCTCTGATTCACCTTAGCAATGTCATATGCGCCTTCTGCCGTACGTAACGCATCAGTATGAGGGAGATTCTTAGTTGTTTAACCACACCAAACATGTCTAGTCACATGCAGCGAATGATGAGTTTGAATTGGAGGGAAAACACTTGGCCAAAAGGCACACCATTCCGGGCCTCAACCACTGTCACTCCCTCTGTCTCCGCTCCTCCTCCTCCTCTGCCATGACAAGTGTTCCTCAGCTGCCCAGGTCTCTCGGATCAGCCTCCGTTTCAGCTCCACCATCGACGAGTACCACACAGCAACCTCCAGAGACCCATCATACCCCTTCTGCTTCCACCAGTTTGACCTGCACGCAGGACAGCGGACCAGTTCTAGCAGCCAGCCTTCTGTCTACCAGGTTTGGGAGCAGAAGAAACACTTTAACCCAAACCATCCCAAAGCCAAAAGCCTGAATGTCGGCATTGCCAGACTTTTGGCCTTGGAAATGTTGCCTTTCCGTTTGGTGGACACAGATGGGTTCCGCCACGTCATGGCCCTTGTCTGACCCGAATACCAGATGCTGAGCTGGCATTTCTTTTCCAGAAAAGCCGTCCCTGCCCTGGCCAGCCACGTGTCATCTAAAATCTCCAGCACGTTGTCTGCATCTGTGTCCGGCAAAGTCCATCTCACCACCGATACATGGACTAGTAAGCACGGTAAAGGCCGCTATATCTCTGTGACAGCTCACTGGGTGAGCTGGGTGGATGTCTCTGGTGGTGACAGTGGCTCTCAGGCTCAGCGCACGTTCTTCAAAACCGCAGGGATGGTGCAGGGTTCTTTCCCCCAAGGTCCACTGGTAGCATCATGTGCCCATAGAAACCAGGCCATGTTGAAATTAATCTGTCTTGAAGACTGTCAAAACACAGGTCAGAAGCTGTGGATGGCTCTTCGCAACGAGACCGAGCGCTGGCTTGCCAGGCAAGGTGGTGTGCGATAATGGTCGAAATCTCCTAGCCGCCCTTAAGATCGGTAGGCTGGAGCACATCCCTTGCCTGGACGAACCTCGTCGTCCAGAAATTTCTAAAGCGCTACCCGGGTCTGGACTGCCTGCTAAGGAAGGCTCCAAGCCTGAGCTCACACTTCCGCCGTTCGCATCCTGTTTCATCCCACCTGGCTGCGTTGCAGCATCAGCTCGGTCTCCCTGTCAACCGTCTCATTGTTGACGTGGCAACACACTGGAATTCCACCCTCCACATGCTCCAGCGATTGTGGCAGCAGCGCAATGCCATTATGCAGTACGACGCGACACCTGGCCTGACAAGCAGCGGTGCGGACCTCGGAGTGTTGAGCCACCGAGAGTGGAGGCAGGTGAAAGAGCTCTGCACCATCCTTGCCAGTTTTGAAGAAGCCACCAAAATAATCAGTGTGGACAATGCCCTTGTCAGCATGAGCATTCTGGTGATCATAGTTCTGGAAAGATCGTTAGACACTCTGAATCAGGTGCCACCAGCGACGGAGGAGGAGACGGACACAGATGCGGACACAGAGCCTTTCTCTCCGTCGAATCCAGAAGGCCCGACAGTTTCACAACTCTATCGGTTTTCATTAGGCAGTGGTTCAGGGTCCAGGGCTGGTGCAAGGCTACGCCCTAGCTCTCAGGGTACAGCATCTGAGGCAAGTCAGGGCTGTGTTGAGGTGCAGGAAGTGGAGGAGGAGGATGAGGTATTCCTGGACACCGATGTTACCGATGTCCCTGCCTTGGAAAGAGGTTGGCACGAATTTGAGGCGGTGGAGGAAGATGAGGAAGATCAGTTTGCTAGTGCCCCTCGACCCAGAGGCTTGGGAAATCATCTCTCACATGAGTGCTTGGATGCTCCATTTCCTCCAACATGATCCTCGCATTAAGGCCATCAAACTGAACAACAGTTACTGGATGGCCACCCTGCTCGCTCCCCGGTACACAGCAAAACTCAGCACTTTCCTTCCACCCACTCAAATAGAGAGTAAAATAAAGGAATTGGAGACCGTGCTGATTGATCAACTGGAGACATTTGTTGTGTCTGCTTCACGTTCTTCAAATGTCACAGTGGAACAACATCAGCGACGTGACAGCAGTAGAGTGCCAAGTAGCCGTAGCGGCAGCAGCAGCAGCAGGCATTGTGGCAGAAACCTAATGGGTGACCTCTGGCAATCTTTATTTACCACCTCACCAAAGCATGTAATGCAGGGCACACATACAACACACAGAGACTGGCTTAAGATCATGTTGCATGACTATCTGCGTCTCAACACCGATGTTTTTGGATATGTTCCGTACCCAATCGACTTCTGGGTATCCAAAATGGATGAATGGCTCGAGCTCGCTCGCCACGCCATAGAGGTGTTGTCCTGCCCAGCGGCCAGCGTCATATCTGAGCGGACCTTCAGCACAGCTGGAGTAGTCATTACAGACAAACGCATCCGGCTTTCCACAGATAATTTGGATCGTTTGACTTTCATCAAGATGAATCAGGCATGGATCTCTGATCTCTGATGATAATGTGCCGAGGTCACCGATTAGTTGCCGGTCTACTTCACATTCCTCTTCCAAAAGAAATGGTCCTCTTGAAAACTTTTTTTTAAAATGATCATTTCTTACTGCAAGTTTTATTCTCAGTTCCCAAAAGGTCATTTTGCTGGTTTTGCGGTGAGGAGACTGTAAAAGACACCAATTGTACATGGTTGCATGAAAAAAACGTATTCCATTTACTCACTTTTTCGCACTGTCAATGGTTTTGGGGTCACGGTGCTGTGAGATACAGCTATAATCAAGGTCCTTTGGAACAGAAATGTGGCTTCTAAGTGGCATTTCTCCCTCACAATTTTAAACAGTGGCTGAGAAGTCATTTTTATAATTTTTTGGGTCATGATGCTGTGAAATGCAGCTATACTACAGGTCCTATTGTAAAAAATGGGGTTTCTAACAGAAATTTATTCTTCACAATTGTCAACAGTGGCTCAAGGGTGATGTTTTGAAATTTATGGGGCATGGTGCTGTCAAAAACAGGAATAGGTAGGACAATGTTATTGTCCTATTGCACGTATTGCAAAATGACTTGTTTTTGCAAGATCTTTAAAATAGCTAGCAATCCCTGTAGTGAGACAACCCGTTTAATACAATTAAAAAGAAAGAGAAACAAAGATGTGGTGGGATTCCATCTTATTTTAACAATGTGTTTTCTAGAGTTAAACTACTAAAAAAATTGCATGTACAAAATAGCTGGTACAAATATTCCTCTGAATTGTACAAGGGAGGTACAGGAAGACTTGAACAGAAGTAGGCTAATTAGGGGACATGGTGTATGGAGAACATTCGCCACCCCAAGAACAGAGACAATTTCCTCCAACACATTGAGTAAAACGAGAAAAAGAATGCCAAGAAAAAGAGCTCCTGGGTGAAACAGGAACGTCAAACACCAGCATTTCCAAGTGAAGCTCAGTTGGTCCTCACTCATACGCAGGGCAGTTCCTAGGCTAAATTTCACTCAGGACGAGGTGAAGAAATTTCGCCCCCTCCTCCCCCATGTAACATAATGTGCCATAATGAAACACAGCGCATCACCATCAACCAAATCTAAAATATACAGAAAGCTTTACCCCAATCTGCTACATATAAAATTACTAGATAATAGTCATACAGTTACCAAATAACACTGCTACACGAAACCAGAATCCCAAGACCACTAAGACCACATATCACCAGCACACAATGACCGAATAATACCACCACACCATGACCACATATCACCACATAGTGCCCAAATACAGCAACACCGTGACCACATATCACCAGCACATAGTGACTGAATAATCCAAACTGACCATTACTGAATACAAACCATTATACTTCAACCAATATTACCAGCATACAGTGGTGGATACCCGCTGAACACAGGCTCTGCAGACATATAAATGCTTACAGTAAAGTTATATTTAGTGACTCACAGGAGACGTCTCTGAAGAGTTGTTCTCTTTCTCTTCTTCTTCTTCTCCATCTGTCCCAGACGCCATGAAGTCTACTCCCGACTGTTTACTGTAAAATTTACAAAACAAATATCTTAAGACTCCTCACTTTATCAGCATTTTCCAACCAATTCCTATCTCTATACAAACTCCCCATCTATAACATCTCATATGGTAGCCATGTAATAGCCCCTGTAGCCACGTAGTAGCCCCCTATAGCCAGGTAGTAGCCCCTGTATCCAGTGATACCCCCTGTAGCCAGTTGATGCCCCCCCTGTAGCCAGTTGATGCCCCCTGTTATCAGTAGATGCCCCTGTAGCCAGTGATGCCCCCTGTAGCCAGTGATGCCCCCTGTAGCCAGTGAGATGCCCCCCTGTAGCCAAGATGCCCCCATGTAGCTAGTGTGCCCCCATTGTAGCCAGTGATGCCCCCTGTAGCCAGTAGATGCCCCCTGTTATCAGGTGATGCCCCCTGTAGCCAGTGATGCCCCCTGTAGCCAGTAGATGCCCCCTTGTAGCCATAGATGCCCCCCTTGTAGCCAGAGATGCCCCCCTGTAGCCAGTGATGCCCACTTGTAGCTAGTGTGCCCCCATTGTAGCCAGTGATGCCACCTGTAGCCAGTAGATGCCCCGTTATCAGTAGATGCCCCTGTAGCCAGTAGATGCCCCCATAGCCAGTGATGCCCCCTTCTAGCCAGTGATGCCCCCCCCTGTAGCCAGTGATGCCCACCCGTGTAGCCAGAGATGCCCCCTGTAGCCAGTGTGCCCCCATTGTAGCCAGTGATGCCCCCCCATAGCCAGTGATGCCCCCCAGTAGCCAGTGATGCCCCCCTGTAGCCAGTGTTCCCCCCTTGTAGCCAGTTTTCCCCCTTGTAGCCAGTGATGCCCTTCTTGTAGCCAGTGTGCCCCCATTGTAGCCAGTGTGCCCCCATTGTAGCCAGTGATGCCCCCTGTAGCCAGTGTGCCCCCTTGTAGCCAGTATGCCCCCATTGTAGCCAGGATGCCCCCTTGTAGCCAGTGTGCCCCCATTGTAGCCAGTGTGCCCCCCCTTGTAGCCAGGATGCCCCCATTGTAGCCAGTGTGCCCCCATTGTAGCCAGTGTGCCCCCATTGTAGCCTGTATGCCCCCTGTAGCCAGTAGATGCCCCCCTTGTAGCCATAGATGCCCCCCTTGTAGCCAGAGATGCCCCCCTGTAGCCAGTGATGCCCCCCTTGTAGCTAGTGTGCCCCCATTGTAGCCAGTGATGCCCCCTGTAGCCAGTAGATGCCCCCTGTTATCAGTAGATGCCCCTGTAGCCAGTAGATGCCCCCATTGTAGCCAGTGATGCCCCCCCTGTAGCCAGTGGATGCCCCCCCTGTAGCCAGTGATGCCCACCCTGTAGCCAGTGATGCCCCCCTGTAGCCTGTGTGCCCCCATTGTAGCCAGAGAGGCCCCCCTATAGCCAGTGATGCCCCCCAGTAGCCACTGATGCCCCCCTGTAGCCAGTGTTCCCCCCTTGTAGCCAGTTTCCCCCCCTTGTAGCCAGTGATGCCCCCCTTGTAGCCAGTGTGCCCCCATTGTAGCCAGTGTGCCCCCTTGTAGCCAGTGTGCCCCCATTGTAGCCAGGATGCCCCCATTGTAGCCATTGTGCCCTCATTGTAGCCAGTGTGCCCCACATGTAGCCAGTGTGCCCCCCTTGTAGCCAGGATGCCCCCCCTTGTAGCCAGTGTGCCCCCCTTGTAGCCTGGATGCCCCCATTGTAGCCAGTGTGCCCCACTTGTAGCCAGGATGCCCCCATTGTAGCCAGGTGCCCCCATTGTAGCCAGTGTGCCCCCCTTGTAGCCTGGATGCCCCCATTGTAGCCAGTGTGCCCCCCTTGTAGCCAGTGTGCCCCCCTTGTAGCCAGTGTGCCCCCCTTGTAGCCTGGATGCCCCCATTGTAGCCAGTGTGCCCCCATTGTAGCCAGTGTGCACCCCTTGTAGCCAGTGTGCCCCCATTGTAGCCAGTGTGCCCCCCTTGTAGCCTGGATGCCCCCATTGTAGCCAGTGTGCCCCCATTGTAGCCAGTATGCCCCCTTGTAGCCAGGATGCCCCCATTGTAGCCAGTGTGCCCCCATTGTAGCCAGTGTTCCCCCCTTGTAGCCAGGATGCCCCCATTGTAGCCAGTGTGCCCCCATTGTAGCCAGGATGCCCCCATTGTAGCCAGTATGCCCCCTTGTAGCCAGGATGCCCCCATTGTAGCCAGTTTGCCCCCTTGTAGCCAGGATGCCCCCATTGTAGCCAGTGTGCCCCCATTGTAGCCATTGTGCCCCCATTGTAGCCAGTGTGCCCCTCTTGTAGCCAGGATGCCCCCATTGTAGCCAGGATGCCCCTCTTGTAGCCATGATGCCCCTCTTGTAGCCAGGATGCCCCCATTGTAGCCAGGATGCCCCCTTTGTAGCCAGGATGCCCCCATTTAGCCAGTGGGCCCCCCCTTGTAGCCAGTGATGCCCCCTGTAAGTAATTATAAAACAACAAAACACTACGCACCTGGATCCGCGCGTCCCGGTCCGCAGCTGCTCAGAAGTGGGAGCTGCAAAGCGGTGTAAGCAGCGTGACATCACCACGCTGCTTACGCTGCACGCAGCTCCCAGGGGTCTCCTCGGCGGCAGAGCTGCCAGCCGAGGAGATCGAGCGTCACAGGGGGCGCGGTGAGAACTGTGCGCCCCCTGTGACGCTAATACAAGGGAGGAGTCAGGACGGGAACGATCAGTCCCACCTCCTCCTGCAGCTGCTGGCTCTGCGCGACTGCGCGGGCGGGCAGGGCGGCAGCGGCGCCCCCCTCGGGTGAGCGGAGCCTCGGCGCCCCGGGCGACCGCACGCCCTTCCCGCCCCTAGGAACGGCACTGCTCATACGGAGGGACAAGCGCTCTCGTAGGGGCAGAAATTTCTCAAGCGCTACCCAGAACTTGACTGTGAACTCAGGAAGGCTGGAGGTTTTAGCTCACACTTCCGCTTTCGCTTCCGCACTCTGCTTCAGCACGACTGTTTTCGTTGCTGCGTCATAAGGGAATTTTTGCCGTGTTAATGGATGACGGATGCCAGCCTGGGCACTCACCGCATCCACTGTAACTCGGGCCCTGCTAGCTGAACCTGCGTGATCCACGTTTACAGCCTCACCCGCCTTGATCAGTAATTTCCTCCAACCCACTTGACAGTAGAATGCAGGATTTTCAGAAAGGCCTCGTTGACCTACTGGGGACATCTGTTTTGTTTGCTTCACATTCTAATGTCACGGTGGAACAATCTCACCAGTAGAATGGCAAGTACCTCTCGCCGCAGCAGTATTGGAAAACTAGTTGTTTTTTAATATAGTTTATTTCTTATTGCGAAATATTATGATGATGGTCCATAAGGGCACCTGTGCGGGTTTTTGGGTCATGCTGCATTACAGGATATGGATAGTCAATGTCCATTTCACTTAAATACTGCTTCAAAGACTGCTTTCTTCAGGAACTTTTTAATCTGTGGGTCATGCAGGTTTGAGGGTCATGCTGCGGTACAGGACATGTATAGTCAATGTCCAGTTCAACTAAAATGGTGGTTCAAAGACTCCTTTTTCTGGCACTTTTTAATCTGTGGGTCAGACAGGTTTAAGGGTCATGCTGCGGTCCAGGACAGGGATGGTCTATGTCCAGTTAAACTAAAGTGGTGGTTCAACAAAGACTCCGTTTTCCAGCACTTGTTAATCTGTGGGTCATGTAGGTTTGAGGGTCATGCTGCGGTACAGGACAGGTATAGTCAATGTCCAGTTCAATTAAAATGGTGGTTCAAAGAATCCTTTTTCCAGCACTTTTTAATCTGTGGGTCAGACAGGTTTAAGGGTCATGCTGCGTTCCAGGACAGGGATAGTAAATGTCCAGTTCAAGTAAAATGATGGTTCAAATAATACTGCCTTCTGGCACTTTTTAATTTGTGGGTCATGCAGGTTTAAGGATCATTCTGTGGTACAAGACAGGGATAGTGAATTGTCTGTGACTTTCTTTCTGTGACTTTTATAACCTAATTGTCTTGCCTAAGATGTAGCACGTATCCAGTTTACTGTTGTGGATGTTAATTCCAGCTTCTCCTCACCTGTTTGGGTGTAAGAATGAAGGTGTTATTCCTCTCCCATAGACTTTAATGGTCATCGGCAATAATCTGTTATCAACTATCGGAAATCGTCATGATAATTGCCGATATCGACTATCGAATCGATAACGATAGTTGACACAATCGCTCATCACTAGTTGTAAGTTTTTTTGTGGTTAAAAATTGACTGCTAAAAATAGGGCTTGCATGAACTACAACGTATATTTTCTGTTGATGTCAATAGGGATGATTTATTTTAGGTTTCTCGACAAGTATTTCAAGTCAAAACATGCGTGGATTCAATTTAAATTACTCGTCATTTGGATAAAACCTAATGCTTAAAGGGGTAATATGGTCTCAGCAAATAAGTTATATTTCTATGATAAATATTTCTATGATAAAAAGCTATTTAATTTTATAATATACTTTTTGTATCAATTGCTAATAGTTTTCAATATCTGTATTTGCTGTCATTACCTATTACGAAGAACAGTCCCTCCATGCCATAAAATTGGTAAAATCCAAATGAAGAAAAAAGTGAAATACAAAGGTGTGACCCACAAACTATATTTTGCACCATGTGACCATAGGCATAAAGTGCATCTGTTGTGTCAGTGAGGTACACTTTTAATAAATGATTCAGAAAGTTTCAGGTATTAAGGATGCTTTCACACAGTGCAGTTTTGGTGCAGCTTTTCTTGTTGCAGTACTGCACTGCAGTGAAACTGCCTTTACTATCTTCAAGCTCCTTTCAATTTCTTAAATTGTTTGGAAAGTTGTTGCAAGTGAGCAATAAACTATTATATTTATAGTCTAGCAGATTATAAACACAGTAATTGATTACTCACTTTCAACACTTTTCTAAACAATTTGGAGATTTGAAAGCAGCTTGCTGGTAGTAAAAGCAGTTTCACTGTTGCACACTACTGCAACAGAAAAAACACACCAAAAACGCACCATGTAAAAGCACCATAACATTTTCTATAGTTCTATGTCTTTTTTTAGTTCTACGTACAAATAAGACTTCTAATCTTTTCATTGGTTCAGGTAACACTGTAAGAGTATGTTCGCACGGCATGTTCAATACGTGTTTGAATACGTTTTACAATCCGAAAAACACATTCAAAAGTGCTGCGCCTTTGGATGTATTTTGGCTGTAACAGGAACGCACCCTATAGTTTTAAATAGGGCGTCTACTGCGTCAAACGGATCAAAAATGTATGTCAATACTTTGAACGGATCCGAAAGACGCATCAGAAATACGCATGTCAAACACGTATCATCTTAACGCCGATGCGTGTTTTACATTGAAAGTAATGTGAATCACACCATCGTTAGATGTGTGTTTGGGTCTGTTTAGGGTCCGAAACACGGATCCAAACATGCATCGAAAAACATATAAAAAAATGTCTTGATTATGCCGTGTGAACATAACCTAACACTTCTATATTAGTTGTCTTTTTTTATAATCAATAAAAATACTTACAGCCTTTCTTTTTTAAGGGACTCATTTCCTTTAGAAATACTAAGCCACTGCAATGCAACACCGATAGCCAGATCATAATGAGCCTAAAAATAAAAATATATTTGCATAAGAACAAAATATCTACCTACTAATCAACCCATATACTTCACAATCATGTTAGTACACATATTACTAAAATAAGAGGGTTTTGCAGAGAGAAAAGTTTGGGCTCCTTTTCTTCTAGCATCACTTTTGTCTATTAACTCAATACCAGATACAGCCTATAGCAGCAGTAGAGCTGTGTATGGCAAAAAAAAAAGTGGTGCATTTGGGGCACAGACATATTTATTATGTGTTTTAGATGCTTGTTGTGACTTTTAGAAAGGGATGTGGTTGTAGCTTCATGAAAAATGAAGCAAATTGCACCAAAGTTTTAGTGTAGTCTTAAAAAGTTTGACAAGTTTAAACCCTTACCGATGGAGCCAGTTTTGACCTTCCTGACATAGCCCCATTTTTTTTTAAATCTGACGTGTCATTTTATGTGGGAATAATACTTTGATAATTTACCTATTTATGTGATTCAGAAATGTTTTTCTTGTGAACAATGTGTTTTAAATTAGTAGTTGATTTTGGTCTATACAATCCTTTTTTTATTTGTGAAAAATATCAAAATGTCATGAAAATTTTGAAAAATGTTCAATTCAAAATTCAAAAATTTCTGTAAGACATATAGCTATACCATGCAAAATAGCTTATAACTAACATTTACCATACATCTATTATATGTCGGCATCATTTTTAAATGTCTTTTTTTTTACAACATTAGGAGATTTAGAAATTTAGTGGCAATTTTCCACATTTTCAAGAAAATTTGCAACACAGATTTTTTTAGGGATCAGTCCGGTTCTGAAATGGCCTTGAGCAGCCTGTATGCTAGACAGCTCCATATGTGACTCCTTCTAAGAAACTGCACCTCTTAAAGCATTCAAAACAACAATTAGAAAGTTTGTTTACAGTTTAGTTGTTTAAGAGTAATTACAGCAAAGTGGAGGTGAAATTTCATTTTGGCGGGTCATTTTCATTAGTATACATTTTAGGCACCATTACAGTTTTGAGGACACCCTAAGGTGCTAATACTCAATAAACACCCCTAAAAAGACCTAATTTGGGAAACTATACCTCTTAAATAATATATCCAAGAGTGTAGTGAATATTTTGACCCCACAGATGTTTCACATTTTTTTTAGCATTAAAGGGGTTGTCTCACTACGAAGATTATAGTTGAAAATGTGGGGACCAAAAATGTAAGGATGTACGTCCTTGGTTACTATTGGCAAAGTGCTACGGTTTTAGAGAACGGGCTGGTTTACATGTGCTTAGCAGCGGTGTTTGTTTACTGGTCAGGGAAGCATTCTGTCCTGCCCAGGTCGTGCACATGCAAAGGAAAGAGGAGAGAGTTAAGAGGAGGGGCAGGGATGTGTGTATTGGCAGGCAAGGAGGAGAAGCAGTGAAGAGGATACAATACACACAACCCCCTTGCATGTCCTCTCACTGCTTCTCCTCCTTGCCTGCCAATACACACATCCCTGCCCCTCCTCTTAACTGCCTTTCCTTTGCATGTGCCTGGGCAGGACAGAATGCTTCACTGACCAGTAAACAAACACCGTTGCTAAGCACATGTAAAACCACCCGTTCTCTAAAACCGTAGCACTTTGCCAATAGTAACCAAGGACGTACATCCTTACATTTTTGGTCCCCACATTTTCAACTATGATCTTCATAGTGAGACAACCCCTTTAAGCTGTGAAAATTAAAAATTTATTGTTTCCCAATAATATGCAGTTTTAGCTGAAAATAAGCACCCTAAAATATTTTATGTTATTTCTTCCAAGTACAGCAATACCCGATATGAGGGTGCAAGCTGCTGTTTGGAAGCATAACACGGCATAAAAGGAGCATTATTTGGCTTTTGGAACACAGATTTTGTTGGGTGCCATGTCACATTTGCAAAGCCCCCAATGTACCCGGACAGGTGACACCTTCCAGAAGTCACCTGATTTGGGAATCATCACCTCTCAAAGAACTCATCGTGGGTGTGTTGTGCATTTTGGGCCCACAAGCATTTCACAGTTTTATTAGCATTGAAAATGGAAAAAAACTGCATTTCTGCCATCGTTTTTTGGGGCATTCGCGGTGTGGTATACAGAGAAGGAAATAGTTATTTGATCCCTTGCTGATTTTGTAAGTTTGCCCACTGACAAAGACATGAACAGTCTAAAATTTTAAGGGTTGGTTAATTTTAACATTGAGAGATAGAATATCCAAAATAAAATCCAGAAAATCACTGTGAGGAAACAGTCAGGTTTGCACAAGAAGACACAGACAGAACGAGGCCCTGACACTGTTCCCAACCACTGTCTCTGCCTTTTGGGATACCCAACTCCTTAACAGGTCGGCCCCAACCTGAAAACTGTGAGATGCACTAAATAAGTGAATACGTGAGGCACAGACAAACAAACACAGAACACAATCAAAGAATTTCAAAAAAAGCCAGGTAAATAATGGTTGGGAGAAGCAATACAGAATCACAAGGCAGAAGAATAGTCAGTAACAAAGCAGATAACAGGAATAAGCACAGAAGGGTAAAGGCTAGCTACAGGCACAAAAGAAACCAATATAGCAGGCAAATGAAAGTGACATAATAGCCCTTTTATACCTGACTAGAAAACAAAGGACAAAGGTGATAAGTGAAAGCAACAGAAGACTGAGTTGAAATACAAGGCTGTCAATCAAAAAGGCTAGCAAGAAAACAGGTTAACTAGTGGAGTGCTGGAGGATTCTTGACCACGGGCGTTGGCCAGGAATCAATTAACAACACAGAGCAGGGAATGACAGCGTTCACACTGGTGAACACAAATATACAGAACTATGGCTGAAACTGCGGTTTTGTTGCAACCAGAAGTCAAAGCTGGGGGTCTGTCAGGCACAATCATGACAATCACATTGTATAAATTATATAAATTTATTTGCATTTTGCTGAGAGAAATAAATATTTGATCCCCTACCAACCAATAGGAGCTCTGGCTCCTACAGATCAGTTAGACACTCCTAATCAACTCGTTATCTGCATTAAAGACAGCTGTTTTAAATAGTCACCTTTATAAAAGACTCCTGTCCAAAGACTCAATTAATCAGTTGGACTCTAACCTCTACAACATGGGCAAGACCAAAGAGCTTTCTAAGGATGTCAGGGACAAGATCATAAACCTGCACAAAGCTGGAATGCAATAAAAAACCATAAGTAAGACGCTGGATGAGAAGGAGACAACTGTTGCTGCAATAGTAAGAAAATGGAAGAAATACAAAATGACTGTCGATCGACATCGATCTGGGGCACCATGCAAAATCGCACCTCGTGGGGTATCCTTGATTATGAGGAAAGTGAGAGATCAGCCTAAAACTACACTGGGGGAACTTGTTAATGTTCTCAAGACAGCTGGGACCACAGTCACCTAGAAAACCATTGATAACACATTATGCCGTAATGGTTTATAATCCTGCAGTGCCCGCAAGGTCCCCCTGCTCAAGAAGGCACATGTGCAGGCCCATCTGACGTTTGCTAATGAACACCTGGATAATTCTGTGAGTAATTGGGAGATGATGCTGTTGTCAGATCAGACAAAAATTGAGCTCTTTGGCATTAACTCAACTCGCCGTGTTTGGAGGAAGAGAAATGCTGCCTATGACCCAAAGAACACCGTCCCCACTGTCAAGCATGGGGTTGTTTTTCTGTTAAGGGATGTCACTACTTCATAGCATCAATGGGAGAATAGATGGAGCCATATACCGTAAAATCCTGAGTGACAACCTTCTTCCCTCCACCAGGACATTAAAAATGGGTCGTGGCTGGATCTTCCAGCAAGACAATGACCCAAAACATACAGCCAAGGCAACAAAGGAGGGGCCCTCAAAGAAGAAACATTAAGGTCATGTAGTGGTCTTTTCAGTCTCCAGACCTTAATCCCATAGAAAACTTATGGAGGGAGTTGAAGCTCCGAGTTGCCAAGGGACAGCCTTAATGATTTAGAGATTATCTGCAAAGAGGATTGGACCGAAATTCCACCTGACTAGTTATGAGCGATTACGTTGACTATCGTCATCGGGTCGATAGTCGATATCGGCAATTATCAAGATGATTTCCGATAGTCGATAATAGATTATCGCCGATGACCATTAAAGTCTATGGGAGAGGAACAACACCTTCATTCTTACACCCAAACAGGGCTGGAGAAGCTGGAATAAACATCCACAACAGCAAACTGGATACGTGCTACATCTTAGGCAACACACTTAGGTTATAAAAGCCACAGAAAAAAAGTCACACACCATTCACTATCACTGTCTTGTACCACAGCATGACCCTTATACCTTCAGGACCCACAAATTAAAAAGTGCCAGAAGGCAGTATGATCTGAACCATCATTTTACTTGAACTGGACATAGACTATCCCTGACCTGACCACAGCAGAGCCCCAAACCTGCATGACCCCCCAATTTAAAAAAAGTGGCCGGAAGAAGGAGTCTTTCAAACCACCATTTTAGTTTACTGGACATTGAACTATACCTGTCCTGGGCCCAAGCATGAGCCACCCTAACCTGCATGACCCCCAGGATTTAAAAAGTGCCGGAAAAAGGAGGTCTTTCAAAACCACCAATTTAGTTTTACTGGACTAGACTTGCCCTGTCCTGAGCCACAGCAATGACCCCAAACCTGCATGACTCCCAGATTTAAAAAGTTGCAGAAGAAGGAGTCTTTCAACCAGCCATTTTAGTTTTCACTGGACATTGACTATAACTGTCTGTTGCCACAGCATGGATCCCCAAACCTCATGACCCCCAGATTTAAAAAGATGCCGGGAAAAATAAGGATCACAATCTCAAGCACCACCATTTTAGTTTCACTGGACATTGACTAAACCTGTCCTGGGTAACCTACATCTGTTCAAGTCTTCCTGTACCATCCCTTGTACAATTCAGAGAGAATAAATTGTATCAGCTATTTTGTACATGCAAGTTTTTTAGTATTTAAATTCTAGAAAACAACATTTTTTAAATAGTATGGGAATCTCACCACGCTCTTTTGTTTCTCTTTTTTATTGTATTAAATGGTTGTCCTTCACAACACGGAAATTGCTAGCTATGTTAAAGAATCTTTGCAAAAACAAGTCCTTTTTGCAATATGTGTCCATTAACAGTGGCATACCTATTCCTGTTTCATGACAGCACATCACCCTGAGCCACTCATGACAATAGGGTGGGGGGGGGGAAGTACAAATGTCTGTTTAGAAACCCATTTTTTAGAATAGGACCTGTAGTCTAGCTGCAAATTCACAGCAAAATGACCCCAAAAATTCAAAACATGACTCCTTGAGCTACATTTTGACAATTGTGAAGAACAAAAGTCTGTTAGAAACAACATTTTTTTAGAATAGGCCTTAGTATTGCTGCATTTCAAAGCAAACAAGACCCCAACAAAATTATAAAAATGACTTCTCAGGCCACATTAAAGAATTGTGAGGGAGAAATGCCACTTAGAAAGGCCACATTTTCTGTTCCAATGACCATAATTATAGCTGTATCTCACAGCAACATGACCCCAAAAAAATTATAAAAATGACTTCTTTCTCAGCCACTGTTAAAAATTGTGAGGAGAAATGCCACATAGAAGGCACATTTCAGTTCCAAAGGACATGGATTATAAGCAGTAACTCACAGCTACAAATGACCCCCGCCCCCCCCCAAAAAACTTATAAAAATGACTTCTCAGCCACTGTTAAAAATTGTGAGTGAGAAATGCCACTTAGAAGCACATTTTTGTTCCAATAGGCGACCATAATTATATCTGTATCTCACAGCAACATACCTCAACTCCATTGACAATGGCGAAAAATTCTAAAGACAAAGTGAGTAAATGGAATACGGTATTGTCATGAAACCTTGGTGGTCTTTACAGTCTCCACACAGCAAAACCAGCAAAATTATCCTTTTTGGTAACTGAGGAATACAAATTGCAATAAGAAATTAACATTTTTTAAAAAAAAAAAGTTTTCAATGAGGACCATTCTTTTGAAGAGGAATGAGAAAGTAGACCGGCAACTAATCCGGGTGACACTCGCAATAGGGGCCACAAAATCATCAGAGATCCAAGCCTGATTCATCATGATGAATGTCAAACGATCAACATTATCTGAGGAAAGCCAGAAATGCTTTGTCTGTAAAGACCTCCTCCAGCTGTGCTGAAGGTCCCTCACTATGACGCCTGGCTGGCTGGCAGGACAACACCTCTATGGCGTGGCGCAGCGAGCTCGGGCCATTCAACCATTTTGGATACCCAGAAGTCAAAATTGGGTCCGGAACGCACATCCAAAAACTTCGGTGTTGAGACGGCATGAGATAGTCGTGCAAAAGCCCAGATCTTAAGCTGGTCTCCTGTGTGTTTGTATGTGTGCCCTGCCTTGCAAGGTCTCCATTTCCTGCATTTTACTCTCGATTTGGTTGGGGTGGAAGGAAGTTCGGAGTTTTGTTTTGGTACCGGGTGATCCAGGAGGGTGGGACCACCCATAACTGTTGTCTCAATTAGATGTCTTAATGCAAGGATCATGTTGGAGGAAATGTAGCATCCAAGCACTCAATCATGTGAGAAATGGAGCTTGATTTCCCAATCCTCTGGTCAGGGGCACAAGCAAACTTCGTCCACAACTTCCTCCTCCGCCTCAAATTCCGCCAACCTCTTTTCAGGCAGGGACCGTCGTAAACGTCGGTGTCTAGGAATACCAATCCTCACTCCTCCTCCGCTTCCTCCGGCACAGCTTCACATACATCCCTGACTTGCCTCAGATGATGCACCCTGAGAGAAGAGGCGCTCCTTGCCACTATTCCTTACCCCGAACCACTGCCTAATGAAGACCGATCAAATTGGTGAAACATTCGGGCCTTGGGAATTCGACGGAGAGAAAAGTCTCCGTGTCTGCATCTGTGTCCGACCCTCCCTCCGACGCTGGTGGGAACCTGATGTTTTCAGAGTGTCCAACTAACGTTCCAAGAACTAATATCACCACTATGCTCATGCTGACAAGGGCATTGTCCCATTGACATTTGTGGCTTCTCAAAACAGGCAAGGAATTGCAGAGCTCTTTCATCACCTGCCTCCCACTCTTCGGTGCTCAACTCCCCGAGTCCATACCGCTGCTTGTTCAGGCCATGTGTCACTTTCGTACTGCTTAATGCATTGCGCTGCTCCCACAATCCTGGAGCATTGTGGATGGGTGAATTCCAGCGTGTTAGCCCACGTCAACAATGGAGACGTTGACGGGGAGAGTGCCGAGCTGACGCTGCAATGCATCCAGCAACGGGACGAAGTCGCGGTGCGAACCCGGAAGTGCGAACTCAGAACTCGAGCCTACCTCAGCATAGGCAGTCCAGAGCACACCGGGTATCGCGTTAGAAATTTCTGGACGACAGAGGTTCAGAAATTTGCCAGGCAAGAGATGTGCTCCAGCCACCGATCTTAAAATCGGCCAGCAGATTTTCGACCGTTATCGCCACACCACCTTGCCTGGCACAAGGTTCTATGTCACCCTCCGCGCTCGTCTCGTTGCGGGAGACCGTCCACAGCTCCTGACCTGTGTGGTGGAACGGTTCTCCAAGACAGATTAAATTCAACACCCTGGTTTCTCTGGGCACGTGATGCCACCAAGGACCTTGGGTGGCAGCAAGCCATGACATGATTGAACCCATCTTGTGTCCACCAACGGAAAGGCAACATTTCCAAGGCCAAAAGCCTGGCAATAGGATCTACTCAAACTTTAGCTCAATTTCAGGCTTTTGGCTTTGGATGTTGGGTTAAAGATTATTCTTCTGCTACCAAACAATGAAGACAGAAGGCTGGCTGAAAGACTGGCCGATGGCGGAAGGAGAAGGGGTAGGATGGCACTGTGGTGCGGTGGTACTCGCACCGGTGGAGGCTGAAGCGGAGGCTGATCCCTGATCCATGACCTTAGGAGACAAGTGCAGCTGAGGAACCTTGGTGGTGGCTGAGGAGGAGAGCGAGACAAGGGTGTGTGCAGTGGATGGAAGCCCGGCATGGGTGTGGCTTTTTTTGGCCAAGTGTTGCCTCCATTTCAACTCATGCATCCCGCTGCATTTGACTAGACATGTGTGGTGTTAAACACCTAAGATTCCTGCCTCTACGTGATGCTTTTAACGGCAAAGGCGGTATATGACATCACTGGGTGAATCAGAGGCTTGCTCAAAGAAGGCCCAGGGTTGAGATGTCCTGGACCTTTTTGACGGCGGGACCCGTATTGACACTACCCCATCGTCTTCCTCCTCGTCCAGTGATGAAGCGCTCACAAGCAAATTCTGCGAAAAAGACCACGATGGACCGCAATGATCTTCATCATCATCATCAAGACAGAGACTTGTCTCCTGACTTCTGCATCCAGAGCTGCGGCTACAATTAAGAGGCACTGCAAGGCTTACCCAAACGCCCGGGATTTTTTGCCGATGACTGGCATTCCTTCTCCTCCTCTGATTGCATCAGTAACTTGGCAATCATAGCAGACAAAAGCATCCTCTTTGAGGCCTCTTGCTCATTTTAAAATGCCTTTCTGACCTAAACCCGCATTTTGACATCAAAGAGTTCTTCAGAAAATGGATTATCCACAGGGTGGGGTACACGATTTGACATATTGGCTGCCTTCGCCATCCATGTAGGATCGGATGCTGATGATTGCTGATGACGATATTTGTTGGCCGTGACTGGGATGACAAGGAGGTAAACTGCTGGAATGCAGGTTGCATTAATCCACTGAAGACAGATTGTCAACGCTGTTTTCGTTACAGAGATTCTCAGGGCCAGACCCACAATGAGCAGAGCCTGACGACCTGCAACTGACGAACCGATGTCATGTGTGTTTGTCGCCACACTGGAAGGCGCACCATTCCTCTCGTACATCTACCTCCATTTCCTACCCACCCTTCTTTGCTCGCTTACCACCTGCATTTCGCTCCATGTACACAAAGATAAAAAATTAAGAAGGTAATGGAAAGTTTTGAAAAAGTCTCTTATTAAAAACGGCAAATCACAGCTATCTTAAAATCCCTCTGATTTCCTAAAGCCAACAAGGAGTAGAAACTGAAATGTTTTCTCCTAGCGAATTCCTGTTAAATGCGGTCTGGTGGAAGAAAGCGTAAGACAACAATCATCAGTGTTCTTCCTTCAGTTCCCAGGGAATACAACTGCCCAGTAAGGACAAGGAAATGATAGTATTCAACAAAATAACATACAAATTGCGCTATCTGCGCAAAACTGAGATTCAACGAGCCCAATAGAACTATTCAGAAGTTAGATGGATGAAAATTGTGTTAATTAGCAGCAATGACAAACGATAAAACAGTTGCTTAAGAAATTTTCTATCAGAATTGGTCGTACAACGTGGCTATTTGAAAAAACTAAGGGCCCGCCCGCACCAAAGTGCAATACAGCGAATTTAAAAACTATTTCGATATAAAAGGTATTTTTATGCCCCAAAACCTATCAAATACAATGGCGGTGACTAAAAAAATTGCTGTATTCAAATTTAAGTGCAAGGTGCCTCAATGAACAAAGCTGGACTGCGCCAAAGTGAAATGAAGATCAGAATCCTCAGAGATGTCAATCGGGAGAGGGATCAGTGGGATCAAATACATTGTCCTCTTCTGGCACTCCTGTGGTGTGGTGGCCCCATGGTGGGAGCACAGCAATGATTTTAAAATGCAATAAAAAATATGCTACTAGAGGAAGGAAATGGACGGTTATGAAGCACAGCGAAAACTAAATCTCAGACTAAAATACATCCACTTTTTTTATAACCACTCAATGGATTTCACTTGAGGATCTGAGAGAAAGGGTAATCATCAAAATAACAAAGGATGGAGCACTACAAGTAATTAACTTATCCTGCTCATAATTAACGGAAAATCAAAAACAGGTGTTGTCATAACGGTCTTACGTACACTCCCATGCCAAATTAATGAATTTGTATGGGGTTAAAAGATATTAATCTTTTGCTAGAAATATGGCTTTGCATAAATATCATAAAAATGAAAAGTAATGATGAACAAACCTTTAGGAAACTAAGGAGAAAACATTGGGTGATCTTGAACAATTGCAGGTTTGAAGGTGAAGGAGACCCCATAATTCTAGATATACCTTTGACACATGAAGCCAAAATCAAGAATACACCTCTGATATCACAATAGAATTATGGATACGTTTGTGGAATTAGTAACGCAAGACATAAAGAAACTAGCACTAGACACAACCATCTTCTTTAAATTTAAAATGGAGGATAGAAGTAGGCTATGCAGAACTGACAATCAAACAAAGGGAATATGTAAATCAAACCCAGTGACAAGGTGGAAATATTGTCATCTAAATAAAAGTGACTATAGAGCGATGGTTTGAGAGAATACTTGTGATTCAGAAACATATGAGAGGCTTCCGAAAAGACCCCAACCAAGTGAGTATCTGAAGGTAATTGAAAAGGATTTTGGATTGGTAATTGAGAAAAAATAAATTACTGAGGAGGGAAAGAAATTAATGCAAAATGGTGAATCCTACATAGCTACCTTTATGCTTTACCAAAATTGCAATAAAAGAGGATGTGCCAATATCAGAGAAGACCGATAGTCTACAGGAAAGAAACAAATTTAACACAAGGACCCATCACGTATGATGATCTTGTTTTTTTATTTATAAAATTATAATTATTAATAGTTTATGTATACTGATGCCCTTTGTCACTGGCCTTACCTTACATATCATAAAGATACGAAGGACACTGTGATGAGAATTAAACGATTCTAGTGGTTGATGAAGTACCTTCTTGCAATTTTAGACGTAGAAGCCCTATAACCAGTAGACACCAACATACCTGGGCTCTGAAGCACATCAAGTAATTTTTTTGAACACCAGAGGTACACAATTTATGGAACACAAAGATTTTGTTTTACAGCTATTGGATTTGTTTTTGACACATAACTATTATTTTGTTTTGGATGGCACCTTTTATCACCAGATAAAAGGCACCGACCATAGAAACTGTCTGTGCACCAAGTTTGCAAATCTATATTTTAGGTTGGTGGGAGGATGCATTGGTTTATTTTTTCGACACCTTGAAATATTCACAGATCGTCCATTTTATTTTGGGGGCGCTTTATTGATGATATTCTGAATTTTTTTGGATGGTAGTGGAAAAATTATTCATGGATATTTTTAACAACTTAAATGAAAGATGAAAATTGGGATGAATTCACATTATGAAATTCATCTGGGAGAAAATTATTTTTTTCGATCTTGAAATTATGTGGATGAAAAATAAAACAGATTCAGACAAAGATATTTCGGAAAAATATAACGGCTACCATAGTTTGTTACTATTTCTCTAGTTGGCAACCACCTTCACAAAAAAAGGGATTCCCATAGGCCAATTTCTTAGGGCTCGTTAGAAATTGTTCAACATTATAGTATTTCAATGAAGAATGTTAAAGTAAATCACGTTTTCAGGCAAGATGGTTACCCTAAAAAAATGTTTGAGGAAGGCGTTTTAGGGCTTTGACCAGTGACGAGGACATTTAATAATCAGCTAAAAAGAAGAAAGAAAAAACTATTTAATTTCGTTGTATAGGGCTACCTTTTGATGATATAGCTAATGATATGAGAGCTATACTTAGAAGAAATAGGCACATTCTGAAGCAGATCCGTATTCTCTGAGGTGATTTCTAAAATACCCTAAGTGTCACTTATAGAAGGGAAGAAATCTTAGGAATGAATTTTACATAGTCATTTTGAGGTAGATGGCATAAAAAACATGGTTGCAAGTCTCCGGTGGTAGGCTCATAGCCCTGGGCAACGTTCATATCTGTCCAGTCATATGGAAAACTAAAGATTTTGTTAATACCATTGATAAGAGAAGATTTGATAATGACCAATTCATCATTGTAAAACCAGAGGGTGTTTAATGGGGCTATGTGTACCTGCCCCAAGTCAATGTGGGGAAAGACCCATACTGGCGGTTCGTCGTGCGGATCTCGAAACATCTGAGTACTATTAAAACTAGAGGTGACACTCCCTAGGCAAGACACATTTTGGAAGTACATAATGGCGAAATAGAGGTGCTAAAATTTGGGCATATGTGTTGGAAAAAGCTAGGGGAAAGAAAGGTTGAATGATGGGTGTAGTTTTGTTGCAGGAGATGGCAAGATGGATACCACAGACTTAATACAATGAAACCAAAGGCCTAAATGAAGGCATTTCATTTTCCAGTCATTTATTTGATCTTGCTGATTCCAATATAAATTTTAGAAGAAACATGATATATGTGATCAAGAACGGTCAAGTGGAAATAGCACAGTTGAATATATGACTAAGGAAGCATCAAGTTCATATATGGGTTTTTTTATTTTTTTTTTTGTTTCACTCCCCCCCCCCCTCCCTTCCATCTCCCTCGCGCCCCTTCCACCCCTCCCCACTCCTCCTCCCCTTTTGCCTCAGACTTTTTCCTCATTGGCCCCTGGGTCCTGTAATGATGAAAGATATTCATCAGTGAGGCCACGGTTTCTATTTAAAAATTAGGGATGCATTATATTGCTTTTGCAAAAGGGACTATTCATGTATGTACTCATGTATGTAAGATTATTGATCCTGCTTTGCGTGCTGGTCTAGTGCCCCCCCGATGGCGGAGCATTCTGGATGTGGTGGCATTTGAGGATTCTGGAGTTCTTACATGCCCCAATGTGTATGTTGGATTGAATGGCTAGCAGTGAGCCGTAGAAGAAATCTTCAATGGGGAACTTGTTGAGGTCCCCAAACTGTGGGAGGGAGTGAAGCTTAGCCTTAGACCTACAGTTATTATTAAAATGAGTATGAATATTACATGTGAAAGAGAAGTAGTTTAGAATAAAGTCTGAGACAATACTATACAATGCAGTGGAACATGTATTTATGGGGCCTGCAGCTCGATTGGAAAGAATAGGCATATTACAAACATAGATAGAAGAGCTTTATGGGAAATAATATGACAGTGGTCATTGAAAGTGGAGTTTATATCCCAATGAAATATGCATATTAGATATTGACGAGAAGGCGCTTATGGGGAATTGACAAAGATGGCAGTGTGCGGTGTAATGTGATACCTAGTCTGCGTAGTTCATTCTTGGTGAGTGCACGCAGTTGCAATAAATGAAGAAGTGAATGGAAGCCCATCACAGTCAGGGCTGAGGTGTTTTTGGTGTCGTGCATATGGCACGGGCAGTAGGTAAGATGGGGCCGCAAGCCCATTATGGAGGATGGTGAATTTGATCTGAAAGGTTAGTTGGGGCTCATAAGAGCAAGGAGGCAGCTTCAGCAGGACAGTCATGAGTGTGCGCGCGGCAGAAGGGGGGAGTGGCCTTTATGGTGGGATTCTCTAGTGGCTTAATTGGTAACACCTGAATTGGGGTGTTTACCTAACATGATATAAAAGGAAGTGAGCTCAGACCACATGTGATCGACCTCTAAGCCCTTGATAAAGCCAGGTTAGCTGGGCGAAACATGTCGGCCGAGTCAGGCCATGACGTTTTAAATTGTGATCTCCTCACCTCTGTCTACAAGTGTCACCTGATTCATTACGGTGTCACAAGGGGGACTATTATTTTTCTGTGTCTATAGATTTGGGACGACTGCCAAAAAAAAGGAAAAAAATATCAAGTATTGGCTTGGATCCCTTACTGAAGCAAGTAACTTTCTATAGATATACAGCTCTCCTGTTAATAGTTGGGGTTATCCACCAAACTTATGATAGAAAGGGAGTTATTCCCTCTTTCAGAAAGCAAAAATGGTTAAATGATGAGGAATAGAATCATGTTTTTTAATAGTGTGAATAGAGTTAAGAGTTAGATATAATAAAGTTACTTTTTAGTGTTTAATAGATAGAGAACTGATAGATTATAAGTTTGGCCTATGGCAAAATAGTAAATATAGTGATCAAAAGTCACTCTTTGTTCTCTTGCGAGATTCCCAATTTTTTGGAGATTATGTGAAAAGTGAAATGAACACCTATCTGAAATGTATACGGATAATATAAGGTATTTTTTGCACCTATCAAATACACCTGCATTGACTACAAATTGCTGTATTCAAATTTAAGTGCAAGGAGCCTCAATGAACAAAGCTTGACTGCGCCAAAGTGAAATAACACCTATCTGAAATCTATACGGATAATAAAAGGTATTTTTTGCACCTATCAAATACACCCCTGGCGGTGACTACAAAATTCTGTATTCAAATTTAAGTGCAAGGTGCCTCAATGAAAAAAGAGAGCTGACTGCGCCAAAGGGAAAAAAAAAAACACCTATCTGAAATGTAATACAGATAATTAAGGTATTTTTTGCACCTATCAAATACAAACAGCTGTGAATATAAAAAATTGCTGATTTCAAATTTTAAATGAAAGGTGCCTTCAATGAACAAAGCTGGACTGCGTCCAAAGTGAAAAAACACCTATCTGAATTGCTATACGAGAATAAAAGTTGAGTTTGCACCTATCAAATACACCGGCGGAGTGACTACGAAATTGCCTGTTTTTCAAATTAAGTGCAGGGTGCCTCAATGGAACAAAGCTGACTGCGCACAAAAGTGAAATGAACACCTAATCTGAAAGTATACGGATAGTATAGAGGAATTTTTTGCACCTATCAAATACATGGCAGTGACTATCAAAATTGCTGTATTCAAATTTAAGTGCAAGGTGCCTCAATGAACAAAGCTGTTCTGCGCCAAAGTGAAATGAACACCTATCTGAAATGTATAACGTAAATAAAAGTTGGAGTTAATGCACCTATCAATACACCGGTCGGGAACTACAAAATTGCTGTATTCCAAATTTAAGTTCAAGGTTCCTCAATGAACAAAGCTGGACTGCGCCAAAGTGAAAAAAACACCTATCTGAAATGAATACGAATAAATATAAGGTATTTTTTTGCACCTATAAGAATACACCTGCAGTGGACTACAAAATTGCTGTATTCAAATTTAAGTGCAAGGAGTGCCTCAATTGAACAAAGCTGGACGGCGCAAAAGTGAAATGAACACCTATCTGAAAATGAATACGTATAATATAAGGTATTTTTTTGCACCTATAAATAACACTGCGGGTGACTACAAATTGCTGTATTCAATTTAAGTGCAGGTCCTCAATGAACAAAGCTGAACTGCGCCAAAGTGAAAAAAGACACCTATCTGATATGTATTAGTACGGATAATACAAGTTAGAGTCTTGCACCTAGTCAAATACACCTGCAGTTACTAGAAAAGATCTGTATATAAGTTTTTCAGGCTGCACAACCATACAAGTATAATTCAACATAAAACTGTTTAATAAAAAAAACTTTTCCATGCAGAGGTCTAAACAAACTGGGCTGCTCAATAACCACTCCTCCTTTAAAGAGCTGTCCTGTCTGTCTGTGTTCGCCAGCAGCCTTCCTCCCTCCTCCCCCCCCGCGACAGTACAGGGCAAGATGCTCCATTAAAAATTCTCTCCTAAGTTACATAAAATCTGCAAATCTCTAATCTAGCTAATTTCTTAATGTTCACAAGCTAAAAGCATAGCTGTCTGGAGAACAAATAGAACAGTTTCGCTGAGCTGTTTTTAACAGAGATCCGTAGCACCTCAACGTCCTACTCCTAATGATATACAGGACCACCCTGAGGCAGGAACAGGAAGGGCTGTTCTATGTAAAACCAGGTCATTGATTTTTCCAGCCAATCGCACCATGACCCATCCCAGTCCATGACGTCGCACACCCAGCTCACCCTGCCTATTCTTTAAGCTGATTTGCTAGCCGCCAAAAGACAGGAAGCGTGAAAATGGCGCGATTATTAATAGATTATTGCCAAGATTTCACCCGAAATAATCGCTGATCGAAAAAATCCCGATCACCACATAAATACTGTGCAATTCAACTTGTCGATAATAATCGCGTCAACACTACTCCTGACATGAGTGCAAACCTCATCATCAACTACAAAAAAATGTCCTGACTGCTGTGCTTGCCAACAAGGGTTATTTGGCCACCAAGTATTAATCTTGTTGCCGAGGGATCAAATACTTATATCTCACTGTAAAATGCAAATAAATTTGATATAATTTATACAATTGATTTTCTGAATTTTATTTTGGGATATTCTATCTGTACACTGATAAAATACCTACCCGTTAAAAATAAGACTGTTCATGTCTTTGTCAGTGCAAACTTACACAATCAGCAAGGGATTAAATACTTATTTCCTTCACTGTATGTGACATCAAATCTTTACTATGTGTGTCGGTACAATCACAACAATATACAAACAAAATAATAGAAATGGGCTCAACCTTAGTTGGCCTCCATGTGATTATCTCGGACTTGATTTGCAGCATCTATGCGCACAGGTTCTTCCGTCAACTTTGCCGGTACTTCAAACTTCAACAGAATAGGTAACGATCCAGTGCTTGCGGTTGAAAGCAAATGTCTTTATTTATAATGATTTCAGACAAAGGAGCATAAAAAAGTGTAAAATGACTGATACAACGCTTATGCGTTTCAAGCCATTGCGGCTCTGGTTCACAGCTAAATGATGTAACACAGTACATGGGTTAAAAACAATAAAGTACGAATCATTGGCATCATTCTATCCCTCTTCATTTCCAATCAACTTTAAAGGGCCGGGCTCTTCAAAATACATCTTATGCGGTAGGTAGGTATATATATATATACTACGTGTTTTATTCCAAATATAACCTATACACATCAATAATTTGTACTCTTATTCAATGTTTAATACTATCTCAGTAAATAAATAACAGATCTGTTCTATAGTTAAAACCATGGGGGGCTCTGGCATTTAATTTTAAAATCCAATGGGCCTCACGTTGCCTAACAATTTTTCGCCAATCACCCCCACAGTATGGTTTGTTAACACTTTCAATATCATAAAAACTAAGGGCGACATGTCAGAAAAGAGGCCACGCTATAGCCATGCAATTTTTAGGGTGCATCAAATGAGTGAATAGTGTTCCTGAATAAAAGGACCTGTAAAAAATCTGGCGGGTGGTATAACTGATGCGCCTAATCTAGGCGCATAGCATAAGTTAGGCTCATAGCATATCATTGCTAGCATATTTGATGCTCCTACTTTAGGCGCATTCAAATGTGTCGTGCCTGGCATATAATGTACCTAGTTTTTGTGTATAATAGTTCATCTATATAGAGAATAGGGCGTCAACAGTTTTTTGACGCAAAACACACCAAAAAAATGGTAAATCCCTAATGGGACATGTCGGCCTAAATGTTTTCAGGGATCCCGCATGTTGATTCACGACGTGTCTGACCTAGTTCTGATTCACATTTTTTTTTTTAAATATGGGAGTTGTTTACAGTAAGAGGATATCAGTAGTTTATATATGACAGATAGTGAGTGTCTGGTGCCTGATGCAGACATTAATATTTGTTTGAATGCCGTGAGAGGGTGCTGGAGGTCAAGGGCATGTTTGAGCTTATTAAAGAAATGCATCAGTTGAATGTATTGGAAGGGTTTGCTGCCAGAAGAGGGTTTCCCATATAGAATGGCCTCAGCTGCCTTCAATTTCCCATTAGAAACTACGTGGTGGACCCCCAAAGGGGCATTTTTTGTTCTAGCCAAGAACGAGTTGGATCTAGAGCCTGGCAGAAAGTCCGGGTTGTCTGTACAAAAGGTCCTTTCAATGAGGCTGTGTGTGTCTTTATGAGAGTGGATTGTGGCCAGTGTGTGTCTAGTGCAAAATGAAGAGAAAAGGTCTTTTTGGAGGATGGGGTCCAGGTCCAGTGGAGGGTGGCGAGAGCATGTGGACAAATATCTGCCACCAGCTTGACCCACAACTTCCTGTCCTGATCTAATGCCAAAGACAAAAAGCGTGCATAGGCTGAAGCGAGATAATATAATCTACAGTCAGGTAAACCTGTTCCCCAAATGTCCTTTGGTCTGGTAAGAGTGTCAAAGGCTATCTGTGGACACCAAGTGGACAAGACAAAAGCACTAAACTTTTGTCGTATTTTCTTCCAAACTGAAGACGGAATGTAGATGGGGATGGTCTGAAAGAGGTATAGAAATTTTGGCAAGATTGACCAGGAGAACTCCTTTTTGTTCCAAAAGTCCAGATCTTTAACAGCGTGATTTAACAATGGGAGAAAATTACAATGCTGTCACAAAAAGTTTTATAAAATTTTTACATGTCCAGTCCTGGGCTCCCCTCGCCCCCAAGCCCTCTCTCCCCAGTAAATCTTTAATGAATAATTTTAATTCTTGGATAGAAAAAGGTTCTACTAGTGCTAAAGAAATTGAGTTTGGGATTTTAGACAATAAAGATGGGTAGGGAAATGATTCCTGAGGCTGGAGATGGCAAGGGGGTGGAAGGTTGCATACAGTAGCTGTAAATAAAAAGCATTAAATAACTTCGCTATATCCTGATTACAATGGACAGTGGTACTTGAGGCACCTTTAATGGATGGTATATGGGATTGTGCCATTTGGTTGCGCACTGCTCTGGCCAACATACAACCACTTTTATTTCCAAATTTGTAGAATTTACTACAGTATACTTGGATCAAACGGCTCCAGGTAGCTTTTAAAAGGCGTTTGAACTCTAAATGCGTGTCCCGCAGCTCGTGTAAGATAGAGGCCGAAAGTGCACAGTTATGGGCCAATTCTAGGGAGGAGACTCTAGAAAGAGTACTTTTAAGAGATGCTGCTTTCCGATTTTTGATGCTTGAGCCATGTTTAATTAATATTCCCCTAAGAACACATTTGTGAGATTCCCACTGGATGACAGGAGAGGAGGGTTCATTAGAATAACAATCTAGAAACTATTGAACTATTTATTTCTGATACACTGGGGCATCTAGGAGAAGAGACCCGTTCAGTTTCCACTTCCATGTACTCATGTTCAGAGCTGAAAGCTGAAGAGAGCAAAAGACCAGGGCATGATCAGACCATAGGATGTTTCCAATGGTCGTACTGAATAGCCAAGGAAGACCAGAGTGTTGGACCCTAATGTAGTACAGATGGCTATATGTACCATCGGGCAGAGAATAAAAAGTATAATCCCTGTCTGCAGGGTGTTAGAGTCTCCACATATCACATAACTGGAGCTGAAGAAAAGGATCCAGAGTTAAATTAAAATCTCTGCATAGCAATACAGTCCTCTTGACTAGAGGAAGTGAATAGTCAACAAGACTTAGAAAGAATTTAGCTTGGTCCACGTTGGGTGCATATGCATTTATTATCGTAAATACACATTCACCCACAGAAAGAACCAAGATGAGAAAACGGGTTTCTGGGTCAATAGTGCAGCTAAGGACCCGATGAACAAGTGATCGGTGTATAGCAATAGCCACACCCCTGGACATGGACTGGGAGAAATTAGCAAAGTGCCATAAGGTGTAATGTTTGTTTTTAATGGTTGGGGCACAAATTACTTTGAAACGTGATTCTATAAAGGGGTTTTGCCACAAATTAAAATTGATGTGGGAAACTTGCAAAGTAAATAATAAACATTTCATCATTATTAAAAATCCTGGACCGTTTTTGTTTTAGCTGCTCCTTTAGTGATCCATTGTTTACAGCTTGTCTCCAGGGGATATGACCAGGGCTGAGTGCTCTTCACTCCTGGTCAGACATGCTCAGACATCACCTATCCTTTCAGGCAGCTACTGAGTGTTCAAACCCCAGGTGCTGTCATTCTACTCCTGTCCTCTATTAAATCCTTAGTAATTAGCCAAATAGTGCAAATAAATTAAAAAAAGAAACCTTAATCCAGGTTTTGCATTGATAAAGAGAAAAAAATCCACAGGTTTGGTTCCTGCAGGGATTTGAACCTAGGATCTTTTACTCTGAGCTACTCACAGCTTTATACATAAACAGACCTTTCTTTGACTAGAGAGAGGAAAGGCCTGGTGATCTCATCCTGCTGAGTCACATGATATGTATTTCAAACAAATAACACACACACAAAGCCTCTTCTGAGCACACAGAACTGGATGCAGGAGGTATGAAATGAGATTGTGGCAAAACCCCTTTAAGGCACACAATGTGTACCTTTCGACATTGAATATGGTGTAGCATCTTTGCCCTTTTTTCCAGCATATTGAGGCCCCTTGTGTTGAACAAGGCTATCCGGATGTCCGCCATTGTAATTAATCAAGCCGCCGCCACCAGGACCAGGCAAGTAACACTAAAGCAAAGTCCATGAATCAGCCTTGACCTGAAAAAGAAAAGAATCAGAAAAAGCAAAGTATAACATGAAGGGGAAAAAAGAAAAGAAAAATAAAAGACAGGAACCATAAGCCTGCCGTTAGACTTCAGGGAGTACAACAGTAAGACAGACAAACCGGACAAGTTCAGGACAGGAGTCCTACCTACTACAGGGTTGGGGTAGTACATAGGAGTAAAAAAAAAAAAGAACACTTCAATAAAGGAGAGCACCTCTATTTCTAAGCTAGGAATATTTAACCAGACACTAACCGGCATAGATATGATAATAAACATAATGGACATTATTAGCACTTCTGGAAAAAGAGCCATGTCCAGGCCCCATTAACTCCTGATCAACAAACACTAGGAGAAGAAAAAGTCGTCCACAGTGTCATATCACTGATATGGCAGGAGAACAGATCAAGAGAAGCTCTTCTAACTCAGAGTTATAAGGTAACCAGCGCAGCATTTTTACAAGGAAAAGAAGAGGCCGTAGTTCTTTTCTGAGAACGAACAGGGGAGCCTTTCCAGCGTTGGTCACGAGGTGGTTGATTTTTGGAGAAAGACAGAGCATCTTGCAAGTTCCTTTTGTGTTGAGGCCCCCTATTAGAAAGGATGAACAATGTTGGTCACTCTTGGAATGTAATGTCCTTGATATTGAGAGTTTGTAGGACCGGAGGAATATTTTCTGAGGAACAGATGACAAGAGTTTGCCTATCTAGGCGTAAGTATAAATAAAGGCGGTATCCTAAGTGAAAAGGGATATCTCGATCTCGGAGAATGTCCAGGAGTGGTCTGAGAATTGCCCTTTGGGCTAGGGTGAGTCTGGACAGGTCTTAGAGAATCCTAATTGGAGAGCCTTGATCAACCACAGCTTTGCGATGTTCTGCTTCATAGAGGATGTCTTTTTTCCCAGCGAAAAAATGAATCCTACAAATCACGTCCCTAGGTCAACCCTCCTCAGGGTTGGGAGATCGCACTGCTCTATGGGCTCTGTTGATCTCTATGTGGGTGGTTTGTGGGTGGCCCAATAGATCATTGAATATAGTGGATAGCACAGTAAAAAGATCTGCATTAGGAATGATTTCTGATAACCCTCTAAGACGCAAATTATGCCTACTATTCCTCTTTTCGATATCATCAATATTTTGCTGGAGTGTGAAGGTTTGAGCAGAGTTTTCAGCCACCACTTCAGTGAGGGAGGACAAGGAAGTAGATGTTTGAGACTGAGCTTGGTCCAGACTATTCTCTTTAGTTTTTAAAGAAGACAATTAAGCACAGAAATGTGAGAATTCTTGATTGCACTCATCTAGCATTTGTTTAGCTAGAGAATTAATGACAGCTCTTGACAGAAGTGACTGGAGTAATAAACGTAAATCCGCTAATGTCGCTGGCCTATTGTCGTCTGTTGGAATAGACACTGCTGGCCCTGCTAAAGGTGAGCAGACCTGAGGAGGAGAGTGCTGTGATTCATTAAAAATAGAAGGTGTACTGTCCATGCTGTTAGTAGAATACATGTGGACAGGAGAGGGTACCAGAATATGGAAGCTCTGAATTCATAGGCGTAGGTTGTTGTAGTAGAATATCTTGGGGCATAGGTATCAGTGGCGAAGTAGAAGGAGGTAATGCTCACTGGTGCATAGGGGAATTACTCCAGGAAGATCCAGATGCCCAGTGTGGAGAGCATGTGTCTTTGTATTCTTCCACTGTAGAAGGTGGAGAGAGACCATGTGGAGAGTGATGTGTAAACACATATAATATCTCAGGGGCCACATTGCTCCTTGTATTTGCTCCTGCAGAAGGAGAGTTGATGACCTGTTGAACGGGCCCTGAGCAGGCATCAGGGTCCCCTTTCTGAGAGGCAGAATGTCGGTCCCCAGGATTTCTCCCCCACAAGTGAGAGGTGCTTGTGCTGACACTTTCTTCCATGGCTACTGGAGAGGTAGGGGTTAATGGAGGCGCCACATGTGCCCCTTTATGAGTCTGGTACAGTGCAGCTGTCCTGAGAGACAGCTTCTCGCGTGACCTGCGCACTCAGTGTCAGCGGCGCTGCAGTCTTCTTCTCCCCCCTGTCTGTGTGCTGTGATACAAGCCTGAGAGGTGGGCAGGGGACCAGGTGTCTTCGCTGTACCGCTGTCAACTCACTGCGTGTCCTGGGAGGTGAGTACGCTATATAATCACACATCCGAGGCCATCTTCTAGGTCTCCCACTCTGGGCAGCTCTGCAGAAGGAGATGGCCTTGTAGAGGAGAAAAAGGTTTCAATGTTTCCGTGAGTCTGTCCAGATAGTGGGACCGACTTAGCCCTCTGTCTCTTGGTGTTTTTCCCCATATTGTGCAGGGTAAAAGCCAGTATATGATCAACATAGATGAGGAACTCAGCAGGACATGCTAGCCACGGCCCCATTTGTGCTCTTTTCTTATACTTGCAATGTGCTCTGCTATCCATGATGTTATTTTTTGAATGGTACTGCCTACATAACATTTTTTTGCATTGTATACATTAACCCCTTAAGGACCCGGCGTTTTTTTTTGATGACACGTTCGTTTTTCTCTCCTCGCTTTCTGAAAGCCATAACTTCTTTATTTTTCCACCTACATAGACACATAAGGGCTTTTATTTTGCGGGACAAGATGTACTTTCTAATGGTGTTATTCACTATACTATAGAATATACTGGGAAACCGCAAAAAAATTCCAAGTGGGACAAATTGTGAAAAAAATTTTATTTTCGCCATGTTTGCGGGGGTTTTGCTTTTTCGGCGTTCAATCTTCGGTAAATATAATGTGTTATCTGTATTTTACAGGTTGTTACGCATCCGGCAATACCAAACATGTAGGGTTTCCGTTATGTTTTGGTACCGTAAAAAAATTCCAAACATTTTCTATTTTTGAAATTTGCGCCACGGCGCCATTTTGTGCGACCAATAACTTTTTTGTACTAACAACTACGGACGTCAGTGAGGGGGCATTTGTTTGCGGGCTGAAGTGTACTTTTTTATCGCTAGCAGTTTGGAATGCATGCGACTTTTTTGTTCACTTTTATTCCATTTTTTGAGTGACATAAAATGACCAAAAAACGTAATTTTGGCGTTTGGAATTTTTTTTCTTCTACGGTGTTCAGCGTACGGGATAAATGATGTTATATTTTTATAGATCGGACTTTTTTGGACGCGGCGATACCAAATATGTGTAACTTTTTTATTATTTTAATGATTTTATTTGTAAAATGGGGAAAGGGGGGTGATTTGAACTTTTAATACTTTTTTTTTTTTGTACTTTAAAACTTTATGTTTTATTTTGTTTTACTGTAACATTGAGGCCACCTGTGGTACTTGACCACTAGGTGGCGCGATTGTTAATACAACCTAATGCATTGCATAGGCAATGCATTAGGGTGTACAAAGATGGCGGTTTCCCCACTTCCTGTCTGCGGACGGAAGTGGGGCAAACCGGCCAGGGTAAGTGACGGGAGCCTTCCCAAGGCTCCCCACCACAATGCCCGGTGATCGGATCGGCGCAGCATAGCTGCGCTTATGCCGATCGCCGCACCGATCGGTGCGCGGCACCGATCGGCGTTAATTCAGACGCCGCGGCCATCTTTACCGCGCGCCTGATGGGTTAAACAGGCGCCAGCGAGTGGAGCCACCCGCCGGCGCTGTTACTGCCGGGTTTAGCGGGCGTTTGCCGCTAACACCAGGCGGGCTGTGGGGGAGGTCGCGGAGCGATCCCCCTGCAAAGCCCCTTAGCGGCCCTGGGACGTACTCATACGCCCAAGGTCGTTAAGGGGTTAAATGATGTAAACATTGTCATGTGCAGCACAATTCAGGAATTTTTTTTTAATGGGAAAGGTCTTTGTAGCTAGTGTATCTTTAAATTCTACTGTCTTGAAAGTTTACAGAAAGTTCACAGCAGGGAGCTTTCTGAAGTGTCTCACACAGCAGGCAGGAGATAAGCTTTAAGATAAGCTACCTCACCTAAGTTTTTAACCCCTTCAGCAGCAGCAGCTACAGTGAGGGGACAAGCTGAGTTTTCACTAAGATGAACTTTCTAAAGTACCTCCCATGGTAGAAAACAAAAGGCTTCATCTATGCCATAAACCCTTGACCCTAGGCAATGGCTATCCCTTTTGCTGCCTCTGACCAATCTCTCCTCCCCCCAGATCTCCTCCCCAAGAAAACACAGAGACCTAGGTTGGATAAAATGGCCACAGCAGCCGTTTATTAAACATATAACATAAACACACATATTGCAAATGAGTATAGCCAAATACCCATTTGCCCAAACCAAGAACCAACTTGGGGCTGAGGTCCTTGGAGCCACGATAAACCATAGGATCAGAGTCTGGCGACATCCTTCTTTTTTACCCCCAGCCGTCACCCCAGCTTCAGGGCACCCAAAAGCCACCTCAGGCGGCTAACCGTACAATAACCTGCTCCCAAGGACGCTGCCCTGTGGAGCCCGAACCTTCGCCAGCCCTGTCCACCCGAACACTGGGAGCCAAGCTGAGCCTGACTCCCCCACAACTTTTCAGCGACTCCAAGGACCCCAACCCGCCCGCTACTGCGACATTAGACACCACCCTTGATCCACCGCTCGTCCCATTTCGATCAAACCTCCCGCTAGTAATCTCCAAACCTAACCAACTAGGGAGGGAGGGTGGGACTGCTTGATCCCTGCTGACCGCGCAACTGTTCCCGCGCGGCCCGGGGTGCGGCTATATACACTGGCTCCGCCCCCGGACTGTCGCGCGCGCGACTCCGCCCCCTCCTAACCCGACGCAAACGCCGGCGCTCCGGGTCCATGTTGGGCCTCCCATTAGGCTGGCGCCCCCATGTCCGCCCGGTCTTTCATATAGCAGCACTGAGCAGGGAATTGGTCCCCCAACACTAGTATATACCAGCTGACACGCTTATACCCTGCCTTGTGGCACAATTAGCTCATTGCATGCTACCCAAAAAAGCATCAGCCCGTGCAAGTGTTAAAGTACCCATCATTAGAGATGGCGACATTGATTCTAAACGAAGTGGACTCGTTTAAATTTCAGGAAAACTTCGTTCTGAACGAAGTCGAAGTTTGGGGTACTTTGGGTTGAACGTAGTGTGCTTTTGATTGAAAAAATGGCTGCGAGCACATGGCGCTCAAATGGGGCAAAGCACCTGGGAGGAAGAAGGGCATATCCTGCATACATTTGCAGAGATAAGCCAATCAAGACCGGCGGATTCTGTGACGTCACCCGGGCGCGACCTAGGATCTCATACCGCTCTCACTTTACTGATCAGGGGAATGTGCTACCTGTCGTCTGATTGTTACTGAATAACTGATTTTTAAACAGCGATTTTGTGGTGACCAGCTTGTCTCAGAGACTGCTTCTCTTAACGTTCTATTTCTGATTTTTTTGGGTATTGTATCTGAAATCCCAGTGTCGTCCCTGCAGCTGCATATACATTTTAATGGCTATCTGCTCACAGCACATTGACTACCAAGGGGGATCTAAGCCAGTTCCTGTTTGTATTCATTAAAGAAACAGCGTTTTTACAAATACAAATACCAATTTATTTTTTGGCTGCTTAATTTCTATTGGCGCATTTTACATCCAGGGTTAATTAAGCTTGTTATTCCAGCTGGTGGTGACTCCAAGAAACCTGCAATTTCACTTGCCAAACATATATACATTTTTCCTGTAGCCTAATCCACAAGCAAAGGTTAATTACAATTTTATCTCTTTTTGAGTGGTCGTAAAAAACTCACATGAAACACGCTACAAAGCTAGTAGTTTGTGGTTGGGCTCCAATTCTTTGGCTCAATTTAACATCAAGGGTTAACTAAGTATTTTTCTGCAGTTGCACTCAGTAAAAGAAACTTTCATTTTCACCGCCACAGAAGAATTCTGAAGCATAATCATATCCGAGGGTTAAAAAAGCCTTTCATTCAGTGAAAATACCAGAGTTATTAATGACATACAAGTCAGATTTTTCCTTTCCATTTGTGGATCGCAAATTTATATCCAATGTTACCCAAGCTTGTTACAGGTTCATTTGGAGTCAAATACAGGGTGTATATTATCATATACAGATATCTTCATCAACAGTGTCTGTACATTATAAAAACAAACAGTATGTCAGCAGAGAGGTGGCATGCTCTGCACCAGCGATGGCAGTACAAATATTCCTGGAACGGCCCAGGTCGCAGCACAGCAATGGGGACGTACGCAGTCAGGGGTCACCCGTTGAGTCCACAACTGCCGCATTCATCTAGCGGCCATGAGTTTTGTTCAGCAACCCAATGGTTCTGATTGGTTTACAAGGTCATCCACTTCCTCCCAGATGAACATCTGACAACCCCAACCAAGATCCGGAGGGAACGTCCAGACACACTCTTAGTTGGCATGGCCCGGAAGCGTGTCAGCGCCCTCATCAGACCTCAACCCGCCTATTGTCCCATCTTTTTCCCTCAGCCAGATATCTACTATGTGGTCTGGCTCAGCGCCACTTATATCAGCTAGGATGAACAATTTGAGAGGGCAGCAGCAGCCCCCCCCCGCTACTTGGCAGCGAAGAAATGGGGCCAATATCCCCAGCTTCTTGCAGTAGCGGCAAGTATAGAATTTTGAGAGTGGCATGGGAGTTCATGTTTAGTGAGGGTCAGACCTCTGCATACCAAGACCGGTGATGAGACAGCAGTGACGATGAAACACAAATAGATGAAGTATGGTAGCCGACCGCACTTTGGGAGCCGGGTGAGCAAATGCTTCATCATCGTCAGGAAAAGAGGGCGACACTTGCGCTCAAGCGCGGCGCAGCCAGCAAGTGGGTCCTTGTGTGCCGTGAGTCAGCAGGATAGCAGCAGTGTGGGTCGGGAAGCCAAGCGGCCACGGGTAAAAAACCCGCTCGCAGGTCCAAGAAAGTAGCGGCACAGGGGCTCAGCAGGCATCGGCTGCAGTATCACTCAGTGCGGAACTTTGGCGTAAAATCCGATAATCGGCCAGTGTGCAGTTCTTTGCTAAGACACCGAGGACCGAATATGGGTAATGTAGAATCTGTAAGCAGAATTGAAGCATGGCAGGAGCTAAAACGTTGGCACCCACGGCCCTGCGTCAACCATGCAGTATCACCATCCGTGGCCTGGAAAACGTGGCCAGATGTGGTGGTCCACAGCAAGCAGCAGCGGCCCAGTGCACGAATGCCATTGCAGCATTCAAGGCTCCACCACCCTGCAGAACGAGCTGTTTCTCTTTGACATCATCTCCCGTCCAGATGCTATCCTGCTCCTCGCAAACTCATGGCGCCATCATCGTTCAAGCGAGGCGATGCCAAGAGGACAACAGTATGCATCCAACATCCTAAGGTGCAGAAGCTGACCGAACCCTGTCCAAGTTTGTTGGGCTGCTAGTCCCCTCCCTTTCGCGAAAAATTTTGGACTCTGCACCGTTCAGAGACTAATGGTTTGGTGCCGAGCCGAATGGAGAGATCCAAGCCGTAATTTCTTTTCCAAAAAGGCAGTACCATGCACTTCATAACTATGTAGAACAGAAGGTGGGCCAGTCCTTAGCTTATCGATTTGTACCAAGGTGCACGCAGCACGGACTTCTGAGCTGTAACTACGGTCAGGGCCAGTACATGTCCTTACAGGCCCCACTGGTGAATGTGGCTTCCGGCCCAGGCACACAACAACTTGGACAGGAGATTCCGCTTTCTCCTCCACATTGTCAAACTGCGGCTCCTGCCCAATGTCCGCCTCCTCCTCCACCACCACCACCATCCCAGCCTCCACAAGTACTGCTCCCAACATACACATGATGAAGGGCAACAGCGGTGGTCCACTCAATTTCTACAACCTGCTTGCTGGCGAACGAATCACACAGGGGAGAACTCTCCGCGTCATGCAGCAATAAAACGAAGTGTGGCTTTCTCCGCGCCAACTGCAAATCGGAACCATGGGGTGACGGACAATGGTAGGAACATGGTGTTCTGCGCTGCACCGAGGAGGGATGGTCCATGTGCCCTGCATTGCGCATGTGTTCAATTTGGTTTGTGAAAAAGGTTTTCCTGAAGTCTTCCACCGATCTTCAAAGATTCTGAAAATGGCCCAGGAACTTTGGCATTACTTCATCCATTTCCTACAAAGCCAGGAACACCCTCCTCGAGTTGTCAGCGGCAGAACGGCCTCCCAACCACAACTCAGATATGCGATGTTTCCACCTTTGGAATTCCAGCCAAGGCACATGTTTTTACCGACTGTATGAACAGAATGAAAGTCCATTATCGATTTTTTTTGATGACCAGGCTTACCAGGAGTACTCCCCTGTGTAAACTTTGATATCAGCCAGTTAGCAGCTCAAGCGTGACACTGCCGTTAGTTGAGGCCTTCCGAGGAGGCACATTATTTGTCAGTCCGCCATGACTACTGGAAGAATAACATCATTCCACAGCTTCAAGGTCCTCTTGACAGATGCTGAGAAATCTGTCTGGACAGGGACATGAGACATGGCGACTACATCACTCGGCACATTCTACCGGATGGTACTGAAAATGGTATGAGGATGATGAGTGACATTGGAGCAGAAGCATTTGTCTGGTGAAATGATTGGATTTTTCTACCCATGTGACAAGAGAGGAGGAGCAGGAGCACTGGAAGGTAGAGGAGATGAGGAAGAAAGAGGCAGAGACCCGCAAGCACCGTGGCATAACATTGGAGAGGGGGCGGGAGCCCCCGGATCACTTGTGTTAAAGGGCCCGCAGCAATGGATTTTGTGGCTAGTGAAGGAATAGAAAAACCTCCGGAGAGGATACTTCGCTCTCCACCCTTTTGACCTCTACCTTTTCCAAAAAAAGGGACCTTTTTTCCCAGCTATTGAGAGGGAACAAACCAAAATACAATAGGGAAACCCCTCCGAGCGTTGCCGCTGCTATGTGCGGCATCGTCCCTCCTCTGACGGGGTTGCCCGGGGGGGTTCTTCAGCGTCACTTACTACTGCCGCGGCCCCCGGGGAAGGTGGGAGCAGACCCTCCATCACAAAACCTAATCTGGACACTAAACATTTCCTTCACCCGCCATTGGGGGAGGAGCCAGCAGAGAAAACCCTTTTAGCAGCCCCGAACCAACATTTGGGGGCCTATTGGACAGCACCTGCCACCCCAGTTAAAACCGCTGGACACGGGGGACCCAAACTGGATGTGGGGCCGCAACTCCGATTGCAGGGAGAAGCTGCCCGCCCCCAAAGTGGGGGCATCAGAGCGGGGGGGGGGCAGTGGAAACCCCTTGTCATGAAATGTGAACGCGACTTTGTAAATGAATCGGGCGTGGACGGCCGGGAAAATTCCACACCCCAACCTTAAAGGCGTCAGACACACACCATGAGCCTCACCCAAACTGTGAAAATGAGTCGGGGTTCAAACTACCTGCCTCAGCCCACTATCTACCCCCCGCCTTATGCCACACATCTGCGACAGTTTTTTCCCTCTCCACCAACCCCTTACCCGGGGCTGGTATTGCCCCCCCACCTCCACACCTGCATTGGCAAATTTTTACCTCATGCGCGCTTTTGGGTGGTCCGACCCCAAACTGGCATTGTGCCACTCTCTACCTCATCGTTGCTCCCGCCCCCTTTTTTCCTCCACTCTCTGTCATTGTGGGGCCAAAATCCCTTTTGGCCACTCCGTTTTTGCCACCCCCCAGAAGGGATTTGCCCTTTCTGAACCTCATTGCTCTTTCTGCCCGTGGACCTAACCTTGTCATTGGCCCCTTGTGGCCTATTCCGTTTTTTTCCACCCCAGAAAAGTCATTTTGCACGTCTTACCTTCTGCGCGGCCTGGACCCCACCTCTGTATTGGGCCCTCTGGGCCTATTCCGTTTTGCCACCTCCAGAATTCATTGCCCCGGGCTGACCTCAGGCTGGGGCTGCCTGACCTACACACGTGTCATTGTCCCCCTCGGGCCTACCTTTTTGCCACCTCCAGAATTTTATTTGTGCCACTGTCTGACCTAAAACGCTTTGGCTGCTGCCGGGACCTAAAATTGTCATTGGGCCCTCCCACCTATGCCCTTCAAATGCCTATCC